>JARYGA010057129.1:0-69413 GCA_030545235.1 Helianthus tuberosus | reverse complement strand
ATCTTGGGACAATGTCTGATTCAGGGATATTCATCTTCTTGAGGACATCAAGCTGGATGATGTTTACTGAGCTTCCTCCATCTATCAGGATCCTGTGAACAAAATGGTTAGAAATAAACAGGGTAATAACAAGACCATCATGATGAGGATCCTGAACATCAAAACGATCATCCTCATCAAAAGTTATGATCTTATCCTTGGTGACAGTGGAGGTCCGAATGGGTCTGTCTCCGTTATCCATCTTGGTTTCCTTGGCATGTCTTTTGGCTGCTGAAAAGGAAGTACCACAAATGTCTGATCCACCGGATATGAAGTTTATAACTTGTGCATCTGCTGGAGGAGCAGGAGCCTTTTCTGGGATCCTTTCAGGATCCTTGATCCTTGACTTCTTTCGTCCCAAGAGCTCCTTCAAGTGCCCCTTGCTTAACAAGTAACCAATTTCTTTTCTAAGTGCAATACATTCTTCAGTGAGATGTCCGAAATCCTCATGATACGCACACCACTTGGATTTGTCCTTTGTAGCAGCTGGTTTATCACTTTTTCTTGGCCACCTAGCTTTCTCACCTAGATTCTGCATAGCAAGAATTAGCTCATGGTTATCAACAGAAAAACAGTATTCAGAAATTGGAGGATAATCCTCATCATCCTCTTCTTGCTCTACTGCATGCACATTCTGGTTGTCGGACTTGTTGTAGGACTTGAACTTGTTATTCTTAAAGTAGGATCCTTGCTTTTCCTATTTTGAGGATCTTGTCAATCTCTCCTGGATCCTTTTGTCATCCTCTAGATGGATGAACCTAAGGGCCCTGGTTCTTACATCATCAAGATTCCTGCATGGGGTCATAACAAGATCATCATAGAATAATGAATCCCTAAGCAAACCCATTTTAAAGGCTTCTACAGCCGTAGCTATATCCAGGTTAGGGATATCTAAGGATTCTTTACTAAACTTAGTGATGTAATCTCTAAGTGATTCATTTTGACCTTGTGTTACCCTATAAAGATCACTAGTTAAACGTTCAAATTTTCTACTACAAGAGAATTGACTATTAAACAGATTAACTAGATTACCAAATGAAGTAATAGAGTAAGGGGGAAGACTTAGCAGCCATTTAAGAGTAGATCCTGTGAGTGTGGATCCAAAACCCTTGCATAGACATGATTCTTTTAACCTCTTAGGAATTGGATTGATCTCCATCCTCTCCCTGTATTGAGCTACATGTTCCTCTGGATCCGTTGAACCATCATAAAGCTTCATAGTTGGTATTTGGAACCTCTTGGGTATCTCAGCATCACAAATAGGTGGTGCAAAGCGAGATATCCTATGGCTACCATCTGCAATTTCAGGAATGGGTTTAACCACTCCCGGAACACTGGATATCATATCCTTAAGCTTCTGTAACTCCCTAGCCATAGCCTGATTGATACCTGTATCCTACATGGAGCCATGGTTAGTGTTATAAGAATTATTAAAAGTGTTACCTCCCATGGGATTCAAGTTTGGAATTGCCGATGTGAATCCATATTGACGGGATTCTGGTATGATTAAAGGACCAGATGAAGCAATGGTCTGCATTGGTATGAAGTCTCCTTGATGAACATCCGAGCTTGGAGGCTGCATACTTCTTAAGAATCCCTGATCCTGAAAGATGTTGGATCCTTGAACCTGAGAGGATCCTTGATCCTGAAAGGATCCTTGGGGCTGAGAGGATCCTTGAACCTGAAAGGATCCTGGAACCATAGAGAATCCTTGGACCTGGGAGGATCCTTGAACCTGGGAGGATCCTTGGACCTGGGAGGATCCTTGGACTGTGTGCATTCCCAAATATCCTCCTGAGCTGACGAAGGATCCCTGATGCTGAGAAGAGGATCCCGATGGCTGAGAATAGGATCCTTGAGGCTGGAAGTGAGAGCCAAATGCCTGACTCATAGTTTCCGTTCCATAACGCCTTTCTGATGGACCACTTTTATGCTGGATGCCCGGAACTGCCGATTGTAGGGTAGTTACAACTAGAGTGTCAAAATTTAATGACCTTGGTATCAGAGGAGAGTGATCCTCCACTGATTTCTTCTGTTTCTTGATATCACCAATCTCCTGGAGGATTCTTTCATTGGTTTTGTCCTGCTCTTGCATGCGATCTCTCATCTGCAAAATTAGAGTAAAAAGATCATTAGTAGTAGGATTAGAGGAAACAGAAGAAGTTGGTGGTTTTGGAAAAATGGGGGTTTGTCTCTTCGCAGCATTTTCAGTATTCTTCTGGGATCCAGAAGGTGGTGGAGGCAAAGGAGGAACGCCCTGTGAAGAACTCATTGCCGGCATAGAGCTTGATGTGTTTTTTGCTGAAGAAGCCATCTGCTTGATTGTAATGAACCGAAATGATCACAAGAACAATAAATTCTCAAGAACGAAGCACCAATTGCCCCACGGTGGACGCCAAACTGTTTTGGTCAAAAATCAAGCAAAGATAATGCAACCAAACTTTCTGTTGTGAGGTGTGATGCTTGAATCAACGAACAATATGAAGGATCACTCAGAAATGTAATGAACAAGTGACACAATGATTTATACGAGGAAAAAGCCCTTGATCAAGAGTTGATCTCCGGCATAAAAAACCTCGGGTGATGGAAACTACCGATCACCAACTCAGATTAAACAGAAAATGTATTACAACTTTGGATGATAGCGAGCTTGTTACAAGGATCACTAGAGGGTAATGTGCAAAAAAGTGTGTAATCACCGAGCAAACTGTCAAGAGCTGATGAGAGCAGTTACGAGTGTGTGTGTTTAGCCAAAAATAGCCAAGTGTTCTAATCTAGCTCGTTATCCCCTTATAAATTTGGAAAATATCTAAGCTAACTAACTATCCGCATTTCGTGCAAGTCTTCCACGACCTCCATAACGTCCATATTAGTCAAGCACGTGCGGAATAAAGAGGGAATATGCTCTAGGAATATCGCCAAGACCAAGTCCAAGCACGTACTCCTGCAAAACAACATTATATTCAAAGCATACAATCGTTAGTGTAAGGATCACTATGACGATCCTGGATCCTGATCCTACAATACTCTCTGAGGATCACCAATCCAAACAGAATTAAGGATCCCTAAGCCCGACAGTAATTGAGGATCACTGATCTTTAGAAAATCCTCCCCTAACATCTGGATCATTGACTTTTTTCTTCCGAGAAGCTCCTTCAAGTGCCCTTTAGTTAACAAATAATCAATTTCCTTCCTGAGTGCTATGCATTCTTCAGTGAGATGGCCAAAATCTTCACGATATGCACACCATTTGGATTTGGCTTTTGTTGCAGCTGGCTTATCACTCTTTCAGGGCCATCTTGCTTTTTCACCTAGATTCTGCATTGCAAGGATTAGTTCATTGTTATCAATAGAAAAGCAATATTCAGAAATGGGAGGATAATCCTCATCATCCTCTTCATGTTCTACTGCATGCACGCTCTGATTATCAGACTTATTGTATAACTTGGATTTGTTGTTCCTGAAGGAGGATCCTTGCTTGTCCTGCTTTAAGGATCCTGCTAGCCTTTCTTGGATCCTTTTATCATCCTCTAAACGGATGAACCTAAGGGCCCTGGTTCTTACTTCATCAAGATTCCTGCAAGGGGTCATGACAAGATCATCATAGAACTGTGAATCCTTAAGTAAGCCCATTTTAAAGGCTTCTACAACCGTAGCTATATCCAGGTTAGGAATTTCCAAGGATTCTCTACTGAATTTAGTAATATAATCTCTACGTGATTCATTTTGACCCTGTGTCACCCTATATAGATCACTAGTTAAACGTTCAAATTTCCTACTGCATGAGAATTGGCTATTAAACAAGTTAACTAGATTAGCAAATGAAGTAATAGAGTAAGGGGGAAGACTTAGCAGACATTTAAGAGCTGATCCTGTAAGTGTGGATCCGAAACCCTTGCATAGACATGCTTCTTTTAACCTCTCAGAGATGGGATTGATCTCCATCCTTTCTCTGTATTGAGCTACGTGTTCTTCTGGATCCGTTGAGCCATTATATAGTTTCATGGTTGGTATTTGAAACCTCTTTGGTATCTCTGCATCACAGATAGGTGGTGCAAAACGAGATACCTTGTGACTCCCATCTGGAATTTCAGGAATGGGTTTAACCACTCCCGGAACGCTGGATATCATATCCTTGAGCTTTTGTAATTCTCTGGTCATAGCTTGGTTGATACCTGTATCCTGCACAAAGCCATGGTTAGCATTATAAGAATTATTCAAAGTGTTGCCTCCTGAAGGATTTAAGCTTGGAATTCCGGATGTGAATCCATATTGACGTGATTCTGGCATGATCGAGGGATCAGACGAGGCAATAGTCTGCTTGGGGATGAAGTCTCCTAAATGAATATCTGAACTTCCGGGTTGTACACTCCTTAAGGATCCTTGATCCTAAAAGATGTTGGATCCTTGGTATGCTGAGACTAGGGGTCTTGGAGGATAATCCATGGATCCGTAAACCTGAGATGAGGATCCCTGACCCTGAGAGGAGGATCTTTGAACCTGAGAGGATCCCTGAACCTGAGAAGAGGATCCCTGACCCTGGAAAGAGGATCCTTGAATCGTCTGCGCTCCCATATATCCTCAAGAACTAAAGATGGATCCTTGATGCTGAGAGGAGGATCCTTGAGGCTGAAGAGAAGATCCTGAAGGCTGAAAGTAGGATCCTTGAGCCTGAGTCATCGTCAATGATCCATAACGTATACTCGACAATCCACCCTGGTACTGAGTGCCTGATGCTGTGGAGTGCTGGGATGTTATGGCTGGAGAATCAAAGTTCAGTGATCTGGGCATCAATGGAGAGTGATCCTTCGCTGATCTCTTCAATTTCTTGATGTCATCAATCTCTCGAAGGATCCTGTCATTGGTTCTATCTTGCTGCTACATGTGATCCTTCATCTGCAAAATCAAAGAATAAAGATCATTGTTAGTAGGACCAGAAGAAGCAGTAGAGGTTGGTTTTGGGAAAACGGGGGTTTGTTTCTTCGCAGCATTTTCAGCATTCTTCTGGGATCCAGAAGGTGCAGGAGGCAAAGGTGGGATGTCCTATGAAGAGGTGATCACCGGCATGGAGCTTGAAGTGTTCTTTCCCTGGGAAGCCATGTGGTTGAAGGTAATGAACCGAAATGATCAAAATGAACAAAATTTCTCAGAAATGAAGCACCAATTGCCCCACCGTGGGCGCCAAACTGTTTTGGTAAAAAAAATCACACAAGGATAATGCAACCAAATCTGATTTTGTGAGGTGTGATGCTTGAATTGATGAACAAATGTATGAACAATATATGAATGAATTGAATGTTGGACACAAGGATTTATACGAGGAAAAAACCCTTGATCAATGTATGATCTTCGGCACAAAAAACCTTGGGTGATGGAAACTATCGATCACAAAGTATATTAAACAAACAATGTATACAATTCGGGATGACAACAAGCTTGTTACAAGGATCACTAGTGTGCAATAAGTGTGTAATCGCCAATAACTTGCAGAGAGTTCTCGAGCAGTGTGTGTTTTCTAACTTGTTCTATCTAATCAAGCTTGTTATCCCCTTATAAAAACAGAAATAAACTAGCTAACTAACAATCCGCAAAAGATGCTAGCTTCCCACGACCTCCATAACGGTCAAAAGGCCATGCACGTGCAGAATAATGGAGCATATTCCCCTAGAATCTCGGCTAGACCAAGTCCCACTCGTATACTCCTGCAAAACAAGTTCAAACATAATGGAAACAATTGTTAGTATAAGGATAATAATGAGGATCCCAGATCCTTATTCCTGCAACGTCTTCTAAGGATCCTTAATTCAAACTGAACTGAGGATCCGTGATCCATAAGATGTGAAAATCCATCCCTAACAATTGCCCCCCAAATAAGAGGAATTAAATATAACTAGTGAGTCATATTTTCTGTTTATCTCTAACGAACTGATTATCGTAAATATAGCCGTTGCCAACGGACTAGCCGTTGTGAACGTGACTTCAGTGACAAGACCTCTGCAAAATCATCATTATATATACAGGGTTTGAGATAAGGATCGAGACGCATTTAAATTCGAGCATTTCAGGTTTCTAAAGCTAAACAGTTAAGGATCCTGGATCCTAACTTCCTACAAGGTTTGTTTTTCGGTTATTATCATCGTAAACATCAAGGGTTTAGGATCCTAACTTGGATTCTCTGGTATGATCCTTATTTACTTTAATTATATTTTTGATTTATCAATGTTACCCTTATTCTTTGACAACATGATATATGATCCTTAGGTTATATCACTTTGTAAATTATTTGATTATAGGATAATTGATCCTTGATCATATCCTAAACTTTTTAACATAAACTGATTTTATACTTTCATTAATAAATTGTAAGTTCAAAGAATGATGCAATAACAATTGAAAGTTAGACATACGAAAGATAAACAACACCAAGATAGTCAAAAGGTTAAAGTTTATTTATTTATCATGGTTAACCCTTTAAAAGGTTGTCAAAATTGCCAACTCAAGCTTCTAACAGCAAAACGTGGCCCGTCCACTTGGGTTGGCAAAGGGTGTCCATACTGAATGTTCGATAAAGTGCAGGAAATAAAGGTGAGGGGCACCAAAGGCTTCATCCTCCACAACCAGAAGGACCCATCCACCTTTGTTACCCCCTATTGTCCAGAGGATCAGTGATCCTTAAACCTAAAGCTATTGTTCAAGGTACAGACCATCATTGTTCAAAAACACCAACAACCAAAAACTACCAAATCATAAAAAATGGGCTCCGGCCACGTCTAGAAATTTCCATCATTGCCCATTTCTGTAGCCTACACCTTCACTGCATCATCACCACCAGCTACATCCTCCGCCGGATCCTTCAGCCCACTGCTACCAGCCTCGATTGCCAGGACCTCCTCAGCTTCCTCTTCATCATCCAACTCCGCCAGCTTCAGCATCCAGGCCTCTTGATCCCAGGCAGACCTGTCAAAAGAAGGATCCTCAGCTTCCTTTGCCATCTGAAGCTTGATTTTGAGCATGGCGATTGTAGCCGAGAGCTTTGCCCCTTCCATCACCTCCTCCTTCTCCTGCTGAGCTGTGATTTGGGTCAAGACCAACTCCTTTTTCACAAGAGTGAGATCCTTCTCGAGGGAGGAGATTGTCTTGTCTTTGGCCAAGTATATCTTCTGGAGGTCCAGGTTCTTTTGCTCAGCCTCTTCAAGATTGTTATCCTGGAGCATTTGGATCTCAGCAAATTTCTGCATAAAACAAGCACATGGTCAGGATCCGTTATCCTTAGAAAGGGAAGATCAGACTTAAGGATCCAAGATCCTTACCTCGGAGACATATTCCTCGAACTGGTGTTGGATGAGAGGGACGCCTTCAAGAGACTCAGCAGCTTTCCTTTTCTTGCCACCCCTGCCCTTCGTGCTGGTACCCTTGGGATTTGGGATGCTGGGACTGGCAGGAAGTTGTTTCTTGATGGACTTGGAGGAAGCAAATGCGTCAAGGTCACTGACACTGAATCTGGAAGCTAATCTTGAGGATTTTCCAGCGCCTACAAATGCCAAATGTAGGAACGTGAGACGACCTGACGAGTCGATCAGAAGAGTGCTCAGACTGAATCAGAGGCGGAATTCATTGATTCAGTCTTTGTTTAGCTTGATTTCACTATTAAATGTCTCTTTTATTGATCTGCTGACAAGTTACATGCGCTGGAGACGATTCGGCAAAATTTCGCCGTTACATACAAGACCTTCACACCTGTTCTATGTGGTTTCGTTCATACATCCCCTATATATAGACATGGTGGTTTCGCTTTTATGTACATGTACACATAAGTGAAACCTCATGTGTACAAATAAGCGAAACCTCATGTTCACATAAGCTAAACCTCTATCTAATGTCCCTATGAGCGAAACCTATGTTCTATACTCATACATTTCCTATTTTCTCGTAAAACGTGCCCTAATTTATACAATACAATGAAAGACTCGATACAAGACGAAGTCGGCAGATGTAGTGCACCAACAGACTCCCCCTCAGATGTTGACGGAGTCAACTATCGAGTCACGACAATGCTATGTCTTCACTTCTTCAATCTTGATCAGCCTCTGGGCTTTTCTCTCTCTATCGGTCTTCTTCAGGAACTCTTCCTGGAATCATGTACCCGGATCTTTCTCTGGCTCTAACTCTCATCAGACTCCCCCTATCATCAAGCTGGGATCGCTGTCTGGAATTTGTTATCACCTTTGAAATTAAATCCTGGCTTTCTCAGATTAAGCTCTTCTCAGAAACCTACACAACTCAAACACTCTATTACAACAAAGATAATTGTGATTCAACTTAATGAATCAACTAAATCTTTGAGAATTATTTACATTTAAAATTGATCAAAAATTTGAAACATTCCAAATTCTAATTCAACTTAATTCCAAATTCTAATTCAACTTAATGAATCATTTTAAACATTTCAAACCAATTAACCAACCCATCTGTTCATCATGTTTAGCCATTGAGATTTTGAATATCAGCTTTCCAACATCAGTTGTCGAAAATCTTTTTGGATTTTTCAAAATATGAAACATAAATGCAATAACAGAAATTAGATGCAGAAATGAAATATGTACAAACACTATTTTTGTGAGTTTGCTAAAGAGGATCATATCAGTTTTTATGACCAATCACTAGCACCGTTAAGCTTTAACATTTTAAGCTCTAAACGATTCACATGAATTGACGATATTGTTGTCCACTTAAACTCAAACTAAAAACTTTCGACATGCTTACCGATACGTTTAAAGTATATTAATTTTGCACTAAGTTCTTATGGACCCCACGATCTCAGCATATCCCATCATCATGCAATACACTAACTCAAGTAATGCCTTTAAACTTTATCAACTGTGAATTGTGCAAAAACAAAGTAGAATGTTTAAACATTAACAATCAGGTCGATACTTCCGTATACGCAGAGAAAGTCCAATGTTTAAACAAAATAAGAAAAATAAAAATAAGTTGAAGTTGTTTAGGCTTTAACCACCAGGTCGATACTCCCGTATACGCAGAGGTGATCCAAAGCTTAAACGAAACACCAAAGAAAATAAAGCAGAACGTTTAGGCAACAACATCCAGGTCGATACTCACGTATACGCAGAGGATGTCCGATGCTTAAACAAAATAAAGAAATAAAACAAGTTTAAATCTTTGCAAAATGAAATGCACAATCACAGCGACTTTTCAGCAAAGTTGTGAAAGTTCACAGACTTAACCAGTTTTATGTCTTTTGACAATCAGCGATTACTGAGTAGGCACACAGTCAAGAAGGACAAAACTAAGTACTAAGCTTTCGACCATGTTTCCCACTAGAACTAGGCTTTTTCATTTAGGTTTGTATCGTTATCGCAAATCTACTAGTCTAGCTGAGCCTTTCGTCACATCCTTAGTGAGACCGTTTATCACATTTTAACTTTCCATATCTTTAGCATCCTGTGATAGTCCACTGATTTTCTATCATTTCCTCTTGTTTCAGCAAAACTCATTTTGAATTTTTCAATGTTTTTGACATTTTCAAATTTTCTAATTTTTTTTTAAAATTTTTACTCCCCCTAAAATCAAAATATATTTCGATTTTGATTTTCTAGGAAAATTTGAAAACGAACTGTACAAGAAATGTGACAACAGGATGAGAATCACTTCAATTCTCCATTCACTTGGCTTGAACAATCAGAACTCCCCCTGACAACAAAATATTTTCCCATAGTGATTTCAAAACACTTAAGTTTGTTTTAATCAAAATGGTTTTTCCGGAAAATAATTTTTGTGTGTCTTTTCACAAATTCGGGGATCTTTCATCACTTTGTTTTCTTCAATCACTTGTAAAAACTAACATTTTTAAGATCAATCCACAAACATCACTTGTAGAAAATCAAGTACAACTTAATGTCTCTGATTTACCACATGTAAGGCGAAAAATCACCAAAGTCAAATTTCTCAAGAAATGTGCCGATTCATGTTCCACGCTTACCAACCTGGGAACTCCGGCAAGTCAGGTTTTTTCATTTAAACAGATTCACCCAAGCCTGACGGTCCTTGGGTGATTTTGAATTCTTGTTCAACAATGGTGGAAAGTTTGCATCATCCATTGTTAAACCTGAATTCTCCAATTTTACCTCAACCAATGGCTCCTCTGGCTTTGACGAACCAGAATCATTGCCTGCACATGGCTTGTCTGACTTCGACACGTCAGATTCATCGCCTGAAGGTGACTTGTCTGACTTTAACCTGTCAGATTCATTGCCGACCATTTTCTTCTTCTTCTTTTCTGCTTTTGTCCTCAGATTTATATCCGATGAATTTGTCTTGCTTGACTTTGCCATCGAGGGAGTCGATTCATCAGAACTCTTATTTTTAATAGATAAACCTGAGGACAAAATCCTTTCGAGATACTCTCTCGCCTTCTTCCTCTTCTTCCTCAGTCTATCTTTTTGCCCCTGTGAAAGCTTCACTTTCTTTTCTTGAACTTTAGGTTCTTGAACCTTCTATTCTTTGGGCTTGACATTAACTGGTCTCTTCACCTGCTTCTGAGATTCAGCTCTCGATCTTCTCATTGATCTCATTGAGCAATCTCTAGCAATGTGACCTCTGATGTTGCAATTAAAGCATCTCCTCTTCTCATAACTCCAACCTTGGCAGTTAACAGCAATGTGTCCTTGATAACCACATCGGTAACACACTCTGTTATCGTACCAATCACCATTTTCAGCCCAAATGCTCAAATCAAAGCACTGTTTGGCTTGGTGATATTCCTTTTTCCTTTTGATTGCTGGATTTGACTTTTGAGCACCGTGGTCCGACCTGCACCACTTATTGTCAACAATTTTAGAGTTTTCATTTTTCGATTTTTGTAATTTTTGATTTTGATTGGATGATCGATCTGATGAGCTGTTATTCTCTTTTTGAACATTTTTTAAATTTTTATCTTTTTGTTTCTGTTCCAATTTCTTCTTCAAAGGTTTTTGCTTAGAGCATTCTCCCTTTTCAGTCGATTGTAGAACAGTTTTCTGAAATTTTTCTTTTAATTTCAAAAACAATTTTTCTTTTTCAAATTTTTTATTTTCATCATCAGATTTCTCATCACAATCTTCAACTTTGACATTGTCAAAGTTTGTGACATTGTCACTTATTGGAACAGAATTGATCGGTTTTGGACAGAGGAACTCAGATGAAGTCACAAAACCTTTCAATTTCTTTTCAAGTTCATCAATTTTGTTCCTTGAATTCTCAGCTTCATTTTCAAGCTGAGATATTCTCTCAAAATGAGACTTGATTGTCTTTTCATGCTCAATCTTAATGTTTTCAAGAACAGATTTTTCATTTTCCAAAACTTTTATCTGTTCTTGAAATCTTGTTTCATTTGCTTTCAACTTTTTGTTCTCAAGTTTTATCCAGAAATCTTCATCATCTGAAGATTTCTTTTTGCTTTGAAAAACCTTTTCTTTTTCTATCAAACTTTTGTTTTCTAATGTCAAATTGTTCAAGTCATTTAACAGTTTAACATTTTCAGATTTTTGCTTTTCACAAATTTCCTGTAAATCCAGAATCTGTTTTACATCAGTTTGCTTCTCATCTTTCAACTTCTCGACTTCCGATTTCAAACTTTCCGCATCCTTCAAGAGTTTGTCATTGTCAGTCTTAAAGTTGTCACATTTAGAGCACACTGATTCAGAATTAGAAAATTCATTCTTCACAAATTCTTCATTCTTTAGAACTTGCTCTTTCTCTATCTTATAAGTACCTGCACCAAAGATTGTAACAAAATCAAGAGGATTTCCATTATCATCAATATAACAACCTCTCTTATAATCATACTTCATGTTTTGTTTTGCAGCAAAACACATAAAAATTCTTTTATTTATCTCATCAATCACATTTAAGCTCATATCCATCAAATTATTTTCCAAAACTTTAAACAATTCTTTCCTTTTCTTTCCATTTTCAAATTCATGAGTTTTAAGTATGCTGATGAATCTTTTTAGCTGTAATTTTGAAAAATTTGAATCCTTTCTTAAATTTTTCAAAAATTCACTCCATTCAAACGGTAAAGCATCTGCAAACTTTTCTATCTTTTCGGCATCTGATAGAAATATCTCATGATCTTTTAAGTAGCCAAGTAAGACTCCATATCGGTTTTCTAGATCTTCCAAAGTTTCGTTTTTCAAACATACTAAATATTTAAACCTTTTGATCCAAACATCCTTTTTCACATTTCTATAGCTCTCATCTATAAATCCTTGATTCCAATTGTTAAAATTTTCAAAATAATAGTTTTCTTGTTCATCAAAGACCATTGCCATTATTCTACCAATCCCGACACGAGAACAAAATCAGACCAACCCTATAAGCGAAACCAGATGTTTGCACCTATGAGCGAAACCTTAGAGGTCCTAAAAGCGAAACTAGATCAAGTCCAAATGAGCGAAACTAAGTTGTTCTCAAGAGCGAAACTAGTATTGTTCACAAGAACGGAACTACTTGGTCTTTGGAGCGAAACCCTTCAACTTTGTTGACACAAGAGCGAAACTAGGTGGTCATTTAAGCGAAACTACACACTGTCCGAATGAGCGGAACCTAGTCCGAAGGTAATTTCATCCATTTCTAGTCCGAATTTTGGTCCGAAACTTTCCAGGGTTTGTTAATGTCTAATAACACACAGTCTGTGAAATTTTGAGTGAATTTCGACCGTTAAAACTTGATCTGATGATGAAAGAAGGTGTAGAAATCAGAATTTTTGACCGAAAACGAGCTAAACGGTAAGAACTCTTCCTCCTGAGCTCTGATACCACTTGTAGGAACGTGAGATGACCTGACGAGTCGATCAGAAGAGTGCTCAGACTGAATCAGAGGCGGAATTCATTGATTCAGTCTTTGTTTAGCTTGATTTCACTATTAAATGTCTCTTTTATTGATCTGCTGACAAGTTACATGCGCTGGAGACGATTCGGCAGAATTTCGCCATTACATACAAGACCTTCACACCTGTTCTATGTGGTTTCGTTCATACATCCCCTATATATAGACATGGTGGTTTCGCTTTTATGTACATGTACACATAAGCGAAACCTCATGTGTACAAATAAGTGAAACCTCATGTTCACATAAGCTAAACCTCTATCTAATGTCCCTATGAGCGAAACCTATGTTCTATACTCATACATTTCCTATTTTCTCGTAAAACGTGCCCTAATTTATACAATACAATGAAAGACTCGATACAAGATGAAGTCGACAGATGTAGTGCACCAACACCAAATACAGATAAGTATTTATATTCTACATTCATTTAAACATTTACTCATTCATAAACAGATTTGAATACTTACTTGACATTGTGAAGGAACCAGAGGATGCGTCTTATGAATCCTTTGCCTTGATTTGAAATGTCCTGACAGCAGGGTCAAGCCTCCAGAAGGCAGCAAGTCTTTCTTTTGTCGCAGGGGATTCTTGAATGTGAGAGATTGAGATAGCTGCACAACAAAAACATAAAGAAGGATTAGTTATCCTTAAAAAGCAAAAGAGTCCTACTATGATCCTTGTCTAAGGATCCCATATCCTACCGTGGGTGATCCACTTTTTTGGGAGATCTTTCCCATCTGGGATTGAGTCCCTCCTAACAAAAAAGAACTGGTTCCTCCAGTGGGTGTCGTTTTTGGTGGTTTTGAGGATCGGATGGGGCTGACCAGGTTTATGTTTGAACAGAAAGCGATGAGAGTCGTGGCTAACAAGGTTATACATTTGACTCAACTCAGATATCCCAATGTCAACTCCCTCTTGTTCTATGATGCTTTCTAGGGTATAAAGTACTCTCCACATCATGGGCATGGCCTGAATGTAGCACATGCCCGTGAGTGTGAAGAAGGATTGGGTTAGAATAGGGAAAGGATAAGAGAACCCTATCAGAAAAGGGGTGGCTGGAAAGGTGACCCAAGTGTCGGAAACACAGTCACTCTTCATTGAAGAGTCAAAGGATCGGAAAATGGCTTCAGCCAGAAAACAATGGCGAATTTGTTCAATCTCAGGATCGGTAAAGCGGTAAAGTAATTACAAGACCGTCATGATGAGGATCCTGAATATCAACACGATCATCCTCATTGAAGGATATGACTTTCTCCTGTGTAAGGATCGAGGTTCGGACGGGTCTGTCCCCATTGTCCATCTTTGTTTCTTTGGCATGCCTCTTGGCTGCTGAAAAGGAAGTGCCACATATGTATGATCCTCCAGATATGAAGTTAATAATCTGTGCATCTGCTGGGGGAGCAGGGGCTCTTTTCGAAACTTTTTCAGGATCCTGGATCCTTGACTTTTTTCTTCCGAGAAGCTCCTTCAAGTGCCCTTTACTTAACAAATAATCAATTTCCTTCCTGAGTGCTATGCATTCTTCAGTGAGATGGCCAAAATCTTCATAATATGCACACCATTTGGATTTGTCTTTTGTTGCAGCTGGCTTATCACTCTTCCTGGGCCATCTTGCTTTTTCACCTAGATTCTACATTGCAAGGATTAGTTCATTGTTATCAACAGAAAAACAATATTCATAAATGGGAGGATAATCCTCATCATCCTCTTCCTGTTCTACTGCATGCACGCTCTGATTATCAGACTTATTGTATAACTTGGATTTGTTTTTCCTGAAGTAGGATCTTTGTTTGTCCTGCTTTGAGGATCCTGCTAGCCTTTCTTGGATCCTTTTATCATCCTCTAAGCGGATGAACCTAAGGGCCCTGGTTCTTACTTCATCAAGATTCCTGCAAGGGGTCATGACAAGATCATCATAGAACTGTGAATCCTTAAGGGGTCATCACCAAGTATATTAAACAAACAACGTATACAATTCGGGATGACAACAAGCTTGTTACAAGGATCACTAGTGTGCAATAAGTGTGTAATCGCCAATAACTTGCAGAGAGTTCTCGATTAGTGTGTGTTTTCTAACTTGTTCTATCTAATCAAGCTTGTTATCCCCTTATAAAAAAAGAAATAAACTAGCTAACTAACAATCCGCAAAAGATGCTAGCTTCCCATGACCTCCATAACGGTCACAAAGGCCATGCACGTGCAGAATAATGGAGCATATTCCCCTAGAATCACGGCAAGACCAAGTCCCATTCGTATACTCCTGCAAAACAAGTTCAAACATAATGGAAACAATTGTTAGTATAAGGATAATAATGAGGATCTTGGATCCTTATTCCTGCAACGTCTTCTGAGGATCCTTAATTCAAACTGAACTGAGGATCCGTGATCCTGGCTGAACTTGAGGATCCTTGATCCATAAGATGTGAAAATCCATCCCTAACAATAATTACCTGTCACTTTATAGACTGCATCCTACATGCGCGGGAAAAAAACTCATTATAAAAATAGAACCTGTAAAAACAACTTAAACACTCTACACATTATTTAAAACACCACGTATTATCCAAAACGCCATATGTTAGGGGAGGATTTTTTAATGATCAGTGATCCTCATTTACTGTTGGGCTTAGTGATCCTCAATTCTGTCTGAATTAGTGATCCTCAGAAAGTATTGGAGGGTCAGGATCATGGATCATCATAAGGATCCTTATACTAACGATTGTCTGCTTTGAATATGAAGTTGTTTTGCAGGAGTACGAGCTTGGACTTGGTCTTGGCGATATTCCTGGAGTATATTCCATATTTATTCCGCACGCTCATGGCTGAAATGGACGTTATGGAGATCGTGGAGGACTTGCACAAAATGCGGACAGTTTGTTAGCTTAGATATTTTCCATTTTTAAATGGGGATAGCGAGCTAAATAGAAACACTTGGCTATTTTTAGCTTAACACACACACTAACAACTGCTCTCACCAGCTCTCGACAATTCACTTGGCGATTACACACTTTTTTGCACATTACACTATATTGATCCTTGTAACTAGCTCGCTATCATCCGAAGTTGTAACACCTCGAAAATTCACGTCCTATAATGTGTAGACACGTGTCAAATGTTTAAACGTGTGAAAGAAATATTATAGAAGGACTAAAGTTGACAATCATGGAAAGTATGTGGATATACGTATTCTAAATGTCAACAGTGAATAAATATATTATATTAACCCTACAAGATGCTCATACCTTCAAACGAATAAATCATGGATCATACGGAGCTAAAAGTGAAAGATTACAAACTACAGGGGCTAAATGTGTCAACATGTTTAAGTTATACCTCTGAGTGACCTTTTGACAAACCCGAAGCTTTGTAACGGTTAATTATGCTCACTAGAATACACGGTTTAAATTTCATAAAGTTTCGTTAACGTATGAGAAAGTTATGATCGAATTCGTGTGCGAAGGGTTAAAGCGTAAACGTTGAAAGTTAGGACTTTTCGGGTAACAATAAAGTTAACCGGGGACTTAACAAAGTGGGTATATGTTTTCAAGCCCTTATAGATCAATTATGAGGGTTCATAATGCAAGAAACAAGTGCCTAATCGAAGCTTGATGGGGCAAGGATCAAATCGCAAAAAAATCAAAAATATGGATTTTGTGAAGAAGGGGGTCGCGCGACGCGAGGCCCAAGGGGGGGGGGGGGTCCTTCACGTCATGCCAGGGCCTACCTGATGCGATTTTTTTGCTTCTTTTTCTGCCATAGCCTTTATGCTCAACCTTTAACCGATTTGCCTCATCTTGGACGACCCCTAGGCACCCCCTAAGCACTAGGAACATGTGTTGATTAGTTGTGGTGGGTTGTAGACTCATGTGTCAAAGATTTGTGGTGAAGAAATCACTATAAAAGGCCATGAGTAGCAACCTTTGTTCTTCACACCTTCCTCTTGCAATCTGATCATTTCTGGAGCTCCAAGGCACTCTCAAGTGATCACTAATCAAGCTTAGGACCTTTGTAAGTTTGCTTAACCTTCTTTAATAATGTTTAGCTTAGTTATTTAGCTAAAAGTCAAACCGTCGTAATTACGGTTTGACTTTGAGATTTGTCAACAATGGCTCAGTCATATCTCGAATTAAAAGTAGTTATAAATTGGTAATTATGTGGGTAACAACCCCTCAAAAGGGTTCCCCCTGATTACCACTCTAACCAGGTCAAAAGTTGGGTCAAACTTGCTAAGAAAAAGTCAACAGGATACTTAAATTACAATTTATGCATAATTAGCAATGTAGATCATATACAACCTATTTGATCATTGTTATAACTTGGTAATAAGTGTAAGAACATGTCCAAACATGTTCAACCCGACAATTTCCTGTTTAGACCCGGTTCGGAACCGAAAGTCGCATAGTTTGACTTATACTTTGACTTTCAATTCTGACCCGTTTTGGTATGATTTAGAAATACCTAAGAGCCTTATTTGGACCAGGTTACATGCTAGTATAACCCTCTGTGATTATACACTATGGTTCATTAGTTAACCGATTAATACGCATGATTCCGTTAATTGCTCATATGTTGACCATTATGCCCTTTTCACCTTAAAACGTGATTTTTGAAAATGTAAAAGAGTAGAAACCTTAATTACTGATATATAGACTTGTATGCAAAGTTTGACATCTGTTTGAGGTATAGAATAAGAGTTATGCTCGTTAGCGTAAAATTAAAGCCTTATGTTAATAAAACGGCGTAATTAGCGTATAGCCTAGTTAAGCCTACTTTTTGATATCAAATATTTTACCCACTGATGTAATATATTATTTTGGGATTTTTAAAGATTTTTAATAAATTTTAGGATGAGCATAACTTATAGTCGTAGGCTTAATCCGGTAATTGTCGGTTTTGCCCTTACGGGCTATAAAATGAGTTTTACATATCTAAACGACTCAAAACCTTTTGCTACTGATTACATATGATAAATAAATCATTTTAAGCCTTCTGGAAATATAAAAATATCAGATTTAAGTATCGAACCCGGAAACGGCTTCTAATCGCCTTTTTAAGTGTTTTTAACGCATAGTATGTACTAAAACTATTTTAAACATACCAAGGGTGATGCCTACTAATATTTGAGGCAAATTAAAATATTTTAACAGTAGGCAAAGCTTGTGAAACTCAGACTTCAGTTTTGGAGCATTTCGGCTTATGTGAAATTACCAAAATACCCCTACGGGGCCTAGTTTGGTTATAATGGATAAATTTCACATATATACCTTACTCTACTGTTATAACATGGTAAAATAAGTATTTTTTCTGATCACATCAGACCTGTAACTCAGATAAATACTTAAACTCTTTTATAAACTTTTAAATGACCAAACTACCCCTAAGGGGCATAGTTTGTGTTAAACTCGTTACGGGCATAATGAAAGACAACTTACTGATGTCACAACATATATGAAGCATATTAACTTAGGAAACCTGTAAATGGCTCATATGAATACCCGTTACGCTTATTACGCGTTCGGTTCGGTTTATGTAACTAGTTTACATAAACTAGCCTAAACATGCCAAACCTTATCGGTTTTATCTCAAAATCCAGAGTGTGTATGAAATACCCATATTAAACAAGTCTCCAAACTTGTTGCGTCTAAATCACATTCTATCCGGTCTTCGCTTAATAGTGCGTACGAACCGTATCATTGAAACTAACCGGTCTAAGCTAAGGCTAAATTAAGGATCCGTTAGAAATCTAATAGGTTATTATAAACCTTCGTTCCAAATTAGGAGCCCAGTAAAAGTACTTGCATTTTGCTGTATTTGATTGATACTTTTCTCAGGTAAATACTCTTAACTTATTTTCCCTATACGAGCTTGGGGTACGGAACTATAAAAGTACCGCTTGGTCGGGTATGTAGTCATTTAAATCGGATTGTGATTAATGTATTTACATAACCCGCTTTATTCTGTATTATTTGATGTATGGCCCTTGGGGGTTAAATGACCATGTCCCGGATATCCTTGGCATCATTTTACGAAATGGCCACGACCTAAGCACGGGGTGTAGGCGTACACCTGACAGATGCATTATGTAAAAACTGGAAATCCACTAAAGGAATCAACCTTGTGGGCACTATACCTGTGGCGTGTCAGTTAACTTAAACCGGCTCTTCTAACCGGTGCTAATGGACGGCAAATAAGTAAATCTGTATACAAGATTATATACAAATAATTGTCCCAAGTTATAAAGATATTTTTGTGCCGAAGTGCATTCAAATCAATTTACAAACTCTTTTCAAAACGAGTCAGTTGAGTTGTATTTACCAGTGTAAACTGACGTATTTTCCAAAAAGGTTAAGTGCAGGTGCTAGACGAAATAGGCTGGCTACTCCAGGCATCATTACTCAAGTCTCGCAAGCTCTAGATGTTAAAGTCTGTTGAACTATTGTTTCCATTTTATTTTCTATCCGTCTGTGGATAAACTTCCGAATATTGTGACATTTGATATTACAATAATAAATTCGGTTGTATTATATCTTTTAAATTGCATCCGTTGTGCATTTATATAATTGTGTTGTTTGACTATTATGTTGCCAACCACGTCACGATACTCCCCACCGGTGACACATGGAAAGTCGGGGTGTGACAGGTTGGTATCAGAGCCAACACTGAGTGAATTAAACGCTAGCCTTTTGCGTTTAATCTCAGCTACACAGTTGCACATTCTTGAGTCTAGACAAGAACATAGGACAAATTCCAATTTGTTTCATTGTCTTTTAATTACTCCCTTGATTATCGTTCTGATTAGCCTTTGCATGGGCAAGTCATTTTTTTTATTTTATTAGAAGTCTCGTTTAGGGAAACCATATACTTGTTTAAATTTAAAGGAACGATTATGTTTAAAATATCATTCCTATATTATAAGATCTACCGTTATAATAAAATGGCAAAATCTAAAAAGGACAAGACCTAACTCATGTGTCATTTTAAGGCAGGGCCAAGATGGTAGTTCCACAATTAGATTCAGATCCTCGTTAACATTCCAATTAAGGACTGTTCTGCGTTAATTATTAAAAAGAATCTAAAGAGTAAAACCTAGCCTAAATGTCATTATAGACATGGCCAAGATGGTAGAACCTATTTAAGAGATTCAAATTTTTGTTAAACATCTGAAAGCATATTAACATGCTTGACAAAGTGTGATACGATAAAAATCACATGAGTCATTTTTAATTGGGTTATTCTAAATCCCCTTATTTATGTAATCATCCCTTATGGATGAAGTGCCCACGGGCTATGATTAACGTCCTCTGAGACTAAAGACAGTGGTAGCCTACAACTCCCTGTCAAGAAAAGGTAATGAACTTTGATTCAAACCTTAATGCCTCGATTCTCTGAAATCATGGCTTATAAATTAAACTCGTCTACGTGACTAGGCCTTTTGTGCTATTATTAACTTATAATTTAGGATTATGATAAAAATCCTGAACAATTATATATTTATCAAATTAACTAATATGTGTATTAAAAACATGGTTAATAAATCGTTTAAAACGATAAAACTGTATAAGCTTCCGTATAAACCTTGTCCTTGTTTAATTTTATGTAGCAATTAAAGCTACATGGCTAGGTCCGAGGAAGAGAACAGTCATCTGTTGGAAAACCGCGATGATAATGATAGGATTAATATAACCAAAGGAGAACTTCATTCACTGATTGATACAGCTGTATCTAAAGCTGTAGAGGAACAGTTCAGGGAGTATAGTGGGACTAATAGTCGAGCCTCAACTGTACCCCACTCTAAGTTTGTCCCTAAAACTCATTCAGAGCCTCATAACAAGCCGCCCTCTAAGAATGAAGGGCCAAAGAAGGATGATGATCGACATTCATCAAATGAACACAGTGTTCCATCCAAGAAGATAGCGTTCGATAATGAACCACGTACCAAGTCTTGTACCTATAAGTACTTTGTTTCCTGTAAACCCCGAGATTTCACTGGGGAGAAAGGAGCAGTAGATTGTATGATCTGGTTGGATGAAATGGACACGTGGTGGACATCAGCGGTTATGCTGAAAGGGATGTAGTAAAGTATGTATCCCAATCATTCAAAGGAGAGGCACTAGCTTGGTGGAGGTCTCTCATTCAAGCTGCTGGGAAGATCCCGCTCTACAACATGTCATGGGAGCAGTTTGTTACCTCATTATGGAAAACTACTGCCCTCAACATGAGGTCGAAGGAATTGAATCTGATTTCTTATCATTGGTGATGACAAACTTAGACTGTCAAGCTTACCTCACCAGTTTCAATACGCTGTCCAGACTGGTTCCTTACCTTGTAACACCAGAGCCCAAGCGAATTGCTCGCTTCATTGGGGGTTTAGCCCCAGAAATCAAGGCCAGTGTTAAGGCTTCAAGACCTGCTATGTTTAGGTCGGCAGCTGATCTCTCTTTATCCCTTACTCTAGATGCGGTCAGGTTGAGATAGCTAAAGAAATCTGAAGAAAGTAAGAGGAAGCGTGAGGATGATAACTCACGAGGGTCAGAGAAGAAGCACAAGGGAAACACTGACTCTAAGAAGTCTGGGTCTGGAAGGAACAGTCAGCGAACAGAGGAAAAGCCAAAGTGCACGATTTTCCAGAAACGCCACTTTGGAAAGTGCAGACTTGATTCCAATTCTAATTCAGGAGCACCTGCATGTGGGATATGCAAATCTAAGGAGCACAAGACGATAGAGTGCAAGAAGATAAAAGATGCCACATGCTACAACTGCAATGAGAAGGGGCACATAAAGACCAACTGCCCTAAGTATGCCAAGAAGCTTGAAGAGGTTAGGAAGACTAATGCTAGAGTCTTTCAATTGGATGCCAAAGAAGCGGTCCTAGACGACAACGTTATTACAGGTACTTTCCTTGTAAACGATGTCTTTGCAAGAGTACTTTTTGATTCAGGCGCTGATAAGTCGTTCGTAGATAATAAGTTTTGTGAATTGCTGAATTTACCTGTCAAAACCTTAAGTGTGGATTATGAGGTGGAGCTAGCAGATGGCACCATAGAAACCATCTCAACTGTGTTAGATGGATGTGTTATATCCATTAAGAACCACTCTTTTCCTCTATCTCTACTTCCTTTTAAATTGGCCGGTTTTGACATAGTATTGGGTATGGACTAGTTATCTCATAACCAGGCCCAAATCGTCTGCAACAGAAAGCAAGTGGTGATAAAGACTCCGTCTGGTGAATCACTTACCATTCGGGGAGATACCCAGTATGGATTGCCTGAGCAAGTGACTATGCTCAAGGCTTCAAAGTGTTTAAAGAAGGGTTGTGTCATCTACATGGCACAAGTGATTATTGATGGGCCTAAACCGAAGGTAGAAGACATCCCTACCATTTCTGAATACCCAGAAGTTTTTCCGGAAGAACTACCTGGTTTGCCACCAGATAGGCAAGTGGAATTCAGGATTGATATCATCCCCGGAGCAGCACCAGTTGCCAGAGCACCTTATAGGTTGGCTCCAACGGAGATGAAAGAATTGAGGACACAGCTAGATGAACTGCTAGCTAAAGGTTTCATTAAACCTAGTTCGTCTCCATGGGGATCGCCAGTCCTGTTTATCAAGAAGAAGGATGGATCGATGCGGCTGTGCATCGATTATCGTGAACTTAATAAGGTCACGATCAAGAATATGTATCCTTTATCCAGGATCGACGATTTGTTCGATCAACTACAAGGAGCAAGTTATTTCTCAAAATTGACTTGAGGTCAGGCTACCATCAACTGAAGGTTAGAGATGAAGACGTGCATAAAACAGCATTTAGGACTCGTTATGGTCATTACGAGTTCCTAGTGATGCCTTTTGGGCTCACTAATGCACCTGCCGCGTTCATGGATCTCATGAATCGCGTTTGCAAACCGTACTTAGATAAATTCGTCATCGTTTTCATCGACGACATTCTTATCTATTCGAAGAATCAAGCTGACCATGAGAAACACCTTCGCTGTATTCTCAAGCTCCTGCATCAGGAGAAGCTCTATGCCAAATTCTCCAAGTGTGAATTTTGGCTTCGAGAAGTCCAATTTCTTGGACACGTGGTTAGTGAGCATGGTATCCAAGTGGATCCCGCTAAAGTTGAAGCAGTTATGAACTGGCAAGAGCCAAAGACGCCTACAGAGATTCGTAGCTTCCTGGGATTGGCAGGATATTACAGGCGTTTCATTGAAAAATTTTCAAGGATTACTGCACCCCTAACCTCTCTAACTAAAAAGAAGGTTAAGTTTGTTTGGGGTCCTAAGCAGCAAGAATCCTTTGATATTCTGAAGCAAAGGTTGAGCAACACCCCAGTACTGACATTGCCAGATGGAATAGAAGAATTTATGGTTTATTGTGATGCTTCACACACTGGCATGGGGTGTGTGCTTATGCAGAAAGGAAAAGTTATTGCCTACGCTTCACGACAATTGAAAGTGCATGAAAAAAATTACACCACCCATGATTTGGAGCTGGGTGTCGTTGTATTTGCACTGAAGCTTTGGAGGCACTATCTTTATGGTGTCAAGTGTGTGATCTATTCTGATCACAAGAGCCTCCAGCATCTGTTTAATCAGAAAGAATTAAACATGAGGCAACGCCGTTGGATGGAGACCTTGAATGATTATGATTGTGAAAGCAAGTATCATCCCGGTAAAGCGAATGTAGTCGCTGACGCCTTGAGCAGAAAGGAAAGGGTTAAACCCATCCGAATCAATGCCAAGTGCATGGAAATAAAGAATAATTTGATTGAAAGGTTGTTAGCTGCACAGAAGGAAGCTGTGTTGGAAGCTAACTATCCTAACGAAAACCTAGGGGTAACTGAGGAGCAGTTAACTCTTAGCAAGGACGGAATTCTAAGATTGAATGGACGAATATGGGTTCCAATTTATGGAGGACTCCGAGATGTCATCCTCCAGGAAGCCCATAGTTCCAAATACTCCGTTCATCCTGGAGCTGATAAGATGTACCAGGATCTAAAGGCAAATTATTGGTGGATAGGCTTGAAGAAGTCTGTAGCCACCCATGTAGCTAAATGCTTGACATGTGCGCAAGTCAAAGCAGAGCATCAAAAGCCGTCGGGTTTGCTACAACAGCCTGAACTTCCTACGTGGAAGTGGGAAATGGTAACTATGGATTTTATCACCAAGTTACCTAGGACCAGGAAAGGAAATGATACAATATGGGTTATAGTTGATAGACTGACTAAGTCAGCACATTTCTTACCCATCAAGGAGACTTATAGCTCCGACATGTTAGCCCAATTATACGTTGATAAGATTGTAGCCTTACATGGCATACCTGTGTCTATTATCTCTGACCGAGATACTAGATACACGTCACATTTTTGGAAGAGTTTCCAACAATCTTTGGGCACATGTTTAAATTTTAGTACGGCTTATCATCCTCAGACTGACGGTCAGAGTGAGCGTACTATTCAAACGTTGGAGGACATGCTACGTGCATGTGCGATCGATTTGGGTGGTAGTTGGGATAAGAACCTACCATTAATCGAATTCTCCTACAACAATAGCTACCATACCAGCATTAAGGCTGCGCCCTTCGAGGCATTATACGGTAGAAAGTGTAGATCGCCCGTTTGTTGGGCGGAAGTTGGAGATGTCCAATTATCAGGACCAGAGATAGTCTTTGAAACGACGGACAAGATTGTCCAGATTCGTGACCGTCTCAAAGCTGCCCGAGATAGGCAGAAGAGCTACGCAGATCCGAAGTGTAAAGCTTTTCACTTCGAAGTAAGTGACAAAGTGTTACTAAAAGTATCACCCTGGAAGGGGGTGATGCGATTTGGTAAGAAAGGCAAGCTAAGCCCGAGATACATAGGAGCTTTCGAGGTTATCGAACGTGTCGGGTCAGTTGCCTATAAATTAAACTTACCGGAAGAGCTCAGTGGAATTCACAATGTGTTCCACATCTACAATCTGAAAAAGTGATTCGCTGACGAATCACTGGTAATACCGCATACAGATGTGCATATAGATGAGAGCTTGAAGTTTGTGGAAAAACCATTGTCGATTGAGGATCAACAGGTTAAGAAGCTTCGAAGGAAGCATGTACCTATTGTAAAGGTCAAGTGGGATGCCCATAGAGGTCCCGAATACACGTGGGAGGTTGAATCCACGATGAAAGAAAAGTACCCTTATTTATTTCAGTAAATCTCGGGTCGAGATTTATTTTAAGGGGGTGAGGATGTAACACCTCGAAAATTCACGTCCTATAATGTGTAGACACGTGTCAAATGTTTAAACGTGTGAAAGAAATATTATAAAAGGACTAAAGTTGACAATCATGGAAAGTATGTGGATATACGTATTCTAAATGTTAACAGTGAATAAATATATTATATTAACCCTACAAGATGCTCATACCTTCAAACAAATAAATCATGGATCATACGGAGCAAAAAGTGAGATATTACAAACTACAGGGGCTAAATGTGTCAACATGTTTAAGTTATACCTCTGAGTGACCTTTTGACAAACCTGAAGCTTTGTAACGGTTAATTTTGCTCACTAGAATACACGGTTTAAATTTCTTAAAGTTTCCTTAACGTATGAGAAAGTTATGATCGAATTCGTGTGCGAAGGGTTAAAGCGTAAACGTTGAAATTTAGGACTTTTCGGGTAACAATAAAGTTAACCGGGGACTTAACAAAGTGGGTATATGTTTTCAAGCCCTTATAGATCAATTATGAGGGTTCATAATGCAAGAAACAAGTGCCTAATCTGTCACACCCCGACCACGTAGAACATACAAAACGTGGCGGAAAAATCGGGGAGTGTTGTAACAGAATTAATGTTTCTCAACCATGGAAATTAAAGTTTCGTTTTATTGATTAAAAGTGTTACAATGCCTTAACAAACAAAGAAATACAACATAATTAACTAGTCTTGCATCTTTTATTGTCACTAAAGCCCAAGTCTGTCTATGTGTATCTTGATCATCTTATGCAACAGCTCCTGAAAAACACATGTGAAAATAGGTACGTCAGCATAAAAATGCCTGTGAGATACATAGGTTTTGTGAAAATAAGATTCATGACTTATGTTTGAGAAAATGTTTAGTCATGAACCTTGTTATTTGCTTTGTCTTTTAAATCATTTGAAAAACGATAAGATCAGATGATAAGTATAAATAAATGTAAGGTTAAATGAATAACCAAGTAAAATATGTTTGCATAAGATAAGTTGTTTATAAATCAATGTCTTGTGAAAAGTATGTTATTTGTATGAAATGTTCTATGTCTCAAACTGAAATGATTCAAATAACGTTACGACATGTAATACCATACAAACACTTATATATAGGAAGTACCAGCGGCGTATCCACCATGCTTGTATCATATTACACACGCATCGTTACTTAATCACTTAATCAAACCAAACCAAACAATGTAAAATGTTCATGTCAAGATGTAAATCATGTCAAAATGTCTATGTCAATTATCCATGTCAAATGTCTATGTCAAATATCCATGTCAAATGTCTATGTCAAATATCCATGTCAAATGTCTATGTCAAATATACATGTCAAATGTCTATGTCAAATATCCATGTCAAATGTCTATGTCAATATCCATATCAAATGTTTATAGTCCAAAAGTAGTCAAGTAATGTATAACCAAAATGATATGTATGGTAAGTAAAATTTAGACTACTTAAACCATAAGTAAAAATGTACAAAACAAAGTATTGAAGTAAAACTTGGTTTAAATCAAAGTTATGTTTTGTAAGATATATGCATGCTATACTGAATATGAACATTTATGCGGTATTGTGAAAATTCATACATCCAAGCCTTGAGACAGACGGATAACTATGTAAAAGTGAGTTATCAAGAGAATATGTATTCGGATTCGGTCATTCCTTTCATCCCCTTTCCCTGGGATGTCCGGAACGGGATTTGTCAAGTCCTATGGTACCACTACCTACTACCGAGTGGCATGATCGGTGTTAATGAATGTATAGTATAGTTTAAACAAACCAAATGTCATACCAAAATGTAAGCATGTTTTATGAAGATAATGTACCTAGTATGCTAGAGTAAACATACAGGGTAGAGCTGTAAAACAATGTGTCCATATGTTACTGGAACATATGCAACAGAGATGCAGTATATAACAATGTACTAAGTATGCAAAGTCATCATACAAAGTAGAAAAGTCATGTAAAACAATGTACTAAGTATGCAAAGTCATCATACAAAGCATAGAACACCATGAAATCATGTACTATAGTGTACTAATGAGCATAGCAAGTATATGATGTAAAAACAATGGAAAGCACGAAAGTAACAAGTAGGCACATGTGTTCCACCCCAAAACAGTTTGGAAAACAGTAAAAGAGGGGTCTATGTACTCACTTGAGATTGCTCAGTAGTCCTTGAGTAACAACCAAACAATGCTAGAGATCGCGGATATCAAACGGCACCTAATATAGGTAACTATGTTAATTAACCGGACCTAGATCGGAAGATCGGGTAGCATTAGGGTTTGTAAACCAACCGAGTGTAGAGACTCGTGTCATTTGGTTTAACAAAGCCTACATACTAAATGAAACTTAACCTAAGGGCTTACGACCCATTACGACCCGTTTAGGTAGCTTATGCTACTTTAACGCGTCGTTCGCGTGAAACGCGTTCGGACCGCCTAACTAGCCCTATGACAAGTGTTATATGCCTAAACATGTTACATAATCAGTTATGTGACAAAAGTTTAGGTTACATATGTTTAATTACCATTATACATGAAAAGGGTATTCTGGTAATTTACCTAAGGCATATAAACTACCTATCATACAACTACTTAAACGAAGCGACCATAGGGTATAACCTCGGAAGGTTATTCCCTACCTACTATGGTCACCTAGTGTGTTTGGTCGGATCCTAATGATCGACCAAATGGGTCGGGTTCGAGGTATAAGCGATTCATTTGATCGCTTACCCTACGACCCTAGACAACGTGGTAATCAGTGGGCATAGTCCCAAGGGACTATGACCAACGTGATTACACTCACGTTGCGAAGTTCAAACGAACTTCGCATTGACCATTACTGGTCAACGCTGAAAGTCAAACAAAGTTTGACTTTCTGACTCGAAAAGCAATAAAATAAGGAAAAGAACGAAAGAATACTTACGAAGGGTCCCCGAATGCTAATCCCGATCCAAGAACTCAGGTATGAAACAATGGTTTCAACTTAGAGCTCTCAAATCAGAATTCTTGTAAGAAATGAGGTTGGGGTGATGGGGTATATATAGTTTTCGGTCCACCGTTAGGATCGTTTTATGGAAAACGTGCCATGATCCAACCCGTACACTTGTCGGAAACTCATGGTAGCTAAAAATGGTTCTTATCCGCTGACTACACGATAGGAAATGTGTGGACACGAATCAACCGGCTGCAACTTGCAACAAGAACAATGAATCTGGTCAGATCATGCAGTCGCGTAGCGCGACGGATAGGCCCTTAGGGCTCGCGCTACGCTACTGCCTCCCAGTTCCAGAATTGTTTCAAAAGTGACAGGTTTAGTCCCTGCAGCCCGTTTAAGCGATTTTCGATGCGTTTGAACCCCGTTAACCTCATTTCAAGGCTCTAAAATGAAGTTAAAGTATAGGGAACTCAAAACATGCTCAAAAATATCTCAGATGTCGGTTCGTTTGGCCGTACGATCGCGATGTTCGCTTAATTACGACGGAATGCGCATAAGCGCGAAAAACGATCCAAATGACGCGACGAATGGATTTTTCTTAAGGCAAACACTAAAATATAATATAGTCATGCTTACATAAATTTTTGGATGTCCGGATGTATTCAGAACGTATGTTATGCGTAAAAATGCAAACTTGTGCACTTTTTGACGCTTTTAGTCCCTGAATGACACAAAAGTTTATTTTAGCATACCGAACACCTCAAAGCCTATCTCTAAGCTATGTAAAGGATATTTATGGTATGTTTAACTTATGGTCATGTTCCGGAATGTCTGTTACAGTTCAAATTGGCATACTTTCGCAGTTTGTCAACTTTAGTCCCTGTAAGCGAATTAACTTGATTTCGGCATACCAAACCTTCCAAAACTTATTTCTAAGTTATGTAAAGGTTATTTAAGGTATGTTAAGCCTATTTCACTATTCCGGAGTGTTCGTTGCATTAAACTGGTTATATTTACGCATCGGTGCGCGTATAACCTTCCAGAAAGCGATTTAGAGTTTGAAATTGAACGAGAAATGATATGTGCAAATGATACACATATTTTTACAAATCCCAAGTATAAATTATAATATTTCATTGGTTTGGTATTTGTTTGATGGCCGTGAAGGCACAGGTGTTACAGTCTCCCCTACTTTAGGAAATTTCGTCCCGAAATTTATTTAGAGGAAACTTGTGAGAGCTTGAAAACATGAAGTTAAAAAGATCGAACAATATTGATTAGGGTTCTTGAACTTCTAGTAACTTTAATAACATTATGTTTGCAATGTAAGAGGGATACTTATATACAAGTTTATGAAGCGTCATTGGTGCGTCCACCGTACCTCCATTACATCGTTCTCATTTCGTTATTGTTGTCACTATTGGTTCTTACACATAATAAATCTTACTGGATTTCTGTGCACTAAATCTCATAATTATGTACGCGTCCATAATCAGACAATTCCTTGCACAGTTCACACAGTCTATTTTAAAATGTGTAGGGGAAAACCAAATGAACAAACCGGTGATGAGCGTGACTAGACCGCCATAGAATCCTTTTAATTAAATCAATAAATGATCTAAATAGACTATCAAGGAGTCTGTCCAGCTACATCACTAGATGTCGTTCTTTAACCAAATCGTGAATCAATCTTTTTGACTAGACCACTAAAGGGTCTCTTATGAATCATGGAGTGGTACTATATAACCCAAGGGTCTTAACTACTACGTAGAAGCCCATAAGGATTTAAGGTAGTACCTTTTGAATATCCTACTATGAATCCCTCATATGGAGATATGAAAGATCCTGCGAGGATTTGGATAACGAATATCCAGAGTATACAAAAACACAAAATGTAATGAAGAAAACCCAAAATGCATAAAAGAAAAACACATAGCCACATAACCACAAAATTGTTTGTTAATTTGTCTTGTAAATTGCGTACATGCATTTAAAGCACACTAGGAATCCATTCTGTGGATTTCATTTGGTACTTTAAACGTTATCAAGAATCCAACTATAAAGATAGAAAGATTCAAAAAGAAAATTCGATTTCGATTATTAGGAACCGAAATGTTCGAATTAAGGTACATAAGGAATCCAATTAAGGACTCTGATTTGAATGATAATCATCCACAAGGATCTAATTGTGAAGATAAAAAGATCCCATATGGATTTTAGAAGTCGAAGATGTTTTGAAACCTTGCACTGGATGTGCTTATGTCAAAACATGAAGTAAGAATGCTTATGAAGTTGAGATGCTTGATATGTCAAGGCGACATATGAAGCAGAATTTGAAGGTTAAGTCAATGTATGAGGAAAATATTTTTGAAAACTATGCATGGGGTTCTTTTAAGAAAAATGTGTTTAACGTTTTTGAAACCTTATATATAATATTTTTGAAATCATAAAGTAGGTGTATTAGATAGATATATTTACAAAAATGTTTTAAAATCATGCGAGATGAATTTTGAAATTATGTATAAGGTTTTTAAAAGACATGAATGATGCTTTTTCGAAATCATGCACTTGATAAGAAAATGTATTGGGTTATTATTGTCTTCAGACTATATGAAATATTTTGAAATTAGGAAGGTTGGTTTCGATAACATGGCCAATGTTTTTGAAATAACATAGATAATGTATCTAGAAAAAAAATTGTTTTCAAACTATATGAAATATTTTGAGATCAAGAAGATTGTTTTGAAATACTTGTACTATGTATGTTGAAAAATCAAAACGTAATGAGTATGAGATTTGTAAATATCCTTAGTTATCCAACCAAGGATTCAAAAATACAGATGTGTAAAAAGCACGATTACTCATAATTTTACTTTATTTCCTGTACTTCGTTTCTTAGAATGAAACGAGTACTTAGAACTTTCGAGGAAATTATGAGCGATCACTTGAAAGAGAGAATCACAAGAGTAGTTTGTAAGGAACATAGTTCCTTAATGCAGGTATCATAGAAAAATTATACACACATGTAACTATACTTGTATATCAGCATTTGTGAACAACGATTTATTTATAAACAAAACAGATTGTTTCACATTACAAGGAAACAAAAGAACAAAAGCGTAAGACAGCAACATCCTTTGTTCAGCTGAATGCTCATCCGTGGGTCGGATTTGCATTAGCAAGCTTTGGGCATCGGTTTCTGTAGTGGGTCAGATCCCCACAATTGTAACAGGCACCAGGTGGGTAGTGTGGTCGTGCAGCTTGACCCTGTTTCTGAGCAAGAGGCTGAGCAACTTGTTGAGCCGGGTTCTGAACTGGCCGATTCGGATTAGCAGGGATGCGGCAGGTGTTAGCAAGATGACCGGATCTTCCGCAGTTGGTGCACTGACGACACTGGAGGTGTGGTTGATGATGGCCGTTACACCTGTTGCACAAAGGTGCATTGCCAAAATAAGGCTTCTTGGCTAGTGGTTGCGCAGGCTGATTTGATGCAGCTTGGGCCTGTGCAGTAATGGCATTGTTTTGGGAAACCTTACGCTTCCTTGCCCTCTTGGATGAACTAGAATCCTTCCCATTCTTGTTCTGACCTTTCTTGCTATCCTCCTTGTCAGACGACTGTTTCTCGCCCTTGTCACCCTTCCTGTGTAATTTATTCTTCCGAATCTGCGACTCAGTCAATGTCGCTGATAACTCGATCGCCTGACGGAGTGTGGCAGGGTTACTACCAGTAAGGATGTCTTGTACCGAGTCAGGTAGGCCGTCGATGTACCTTTCGATAGCTATGTCAAGTGGGGTAACCATTGTCGGGCAAAGCAGACTCAACTCCTCAAACCTATCAGTATACGCCCTGTGCTCACCACTATCTTGCTTCAACTCATCAAATTCCTTCTCCAAAGCTCGCTGCTCATGACGAGGACAGAATTCCCTCATCATAAGAGCCCTAAGTTCAGCCCAGGTTTGCGCAAGAGCAATTTCTGCACCTCGGTCCCTCATAACCCCGTTCCACCATGTGAGAGCCCTCTTCTGGAACACACTTGAAGAAAACTCGACCTTGCGATTATCCGGACACTGAACGTGGCGGAAAGTATTCTCAATGCTCTCGAACCACTGAAGAAGCCCAGTTGCTCCCTCAGAGCCACTAAACTTGAGTGGTTTAGCCTGATTAAAGTCCTTGTATTTGCATAGGGCATTGTTGTTGTTGTTGGCTTGTTGCCATTGAGCAAAGAGATTTGGAAATTGGGCAGCCATCTGCTGCGCAATAATTTCTGCCAGTTCGGCAGTCTCTATCTGGTTCTCGCGTCGAGGAGGCATTCTAAAAGAGGAAACATGAAAGGAAACGAGTGAGAGAATTAGACGAAAAGAATGAGATGAACAAATCTGATGAAAGCAAGCATAGTGGTCATTTGTTTGTTACTACAAAGCAACAAACGACCTCGGTGATTAATCAAAGTAATTAGGTCAAAAATAATGTATCACAAAGACATGCTCGCCTATAAGTGAACACTCATCCCAAGAATTCCCAGGTAAGCACAACTGGTCTCGCGTCTGATGAGATGTATACGAAGTGTTTGCCTAGACAGAAAACCCAGAATACAGGCATTCACCCTTCCAGTTTGCACGTGTTCACATTATTTAAAACCCAAAACCTTGTCGAGATTTTGAAAACTCAAAGGGGTTCAAAACCATATAACAGAGAGTTCGAAACCTAGTAATCAATCATCCTAGAACAGATGATTAGTTTTCAAAGCGGTTTTGAAATTTATGTTCTTGTCGTGGTCGTCGCCTAAGGATAGGTGACAGTATTGTTTTATGACTAAACGCAAGTAAACTCGCGTTAGGGTCCTAAGAAGGTTATAGACTAGGTCAAAGCATTACTAATAACCTAATTCCCTATAACCATTGGCTCTGATACCATCTTTTCTGTCACACCCCGACCACGTAGAACATACAAAACGTGGCCGAAAAATCGGGGAGTGTTGTAACAGAATTAATGTTTCTCAACCATGGAAATTAAAGTTTCGTTTTATTGATTAAAAGTGTTACAATGCCTTAACAAACAAAGAAATACAACATAATTAACTAGTCTTGCATCTTTTATTGTCACTAAAGCCCAAGTCTGTCTATGTGTATCTTGATCATCTTATGCAACAGCTCCTGAAAAACACATGTGAAAATAGGTACGTCAGCATAAAAATGCCTGTGAGATACATAGGTTTTGTGAAAATAAGATTCATGACTTATGTTTGAGAAAATGTTTAGTCATGAACCTTGTTATTTGCTTTGTCTTTTAAATCATTTGAAAAACGATAAGATCAGATGATAAGTATAAATAAATGTAAGGTTAAATGAATAACCAAGTAAAATATGTTTGCATAAGATAAGTTGTTTATAAATCAATGTCTTGTGAAAAGTATGTTATTTGTATGAAATGTTCTATGTCTCAAACTGAAATGATTCAAATAACGTTACGACATGTAATACCATACAAACACTTATATATAGGAAGTACCAGCGGCGTATCCACCATGCTTGTATCATATTACACACGCATCGTTACTTAATCACTTAATCAAACCAAACCAAACAATGTAAAATGTTCATGTCAAGATGTAAATCATGTCAAAATGTCTATGTCAATTATCCATGTCAAATGTCTATGTCAAATATCCATGTCAAATGTCTATGTCAAATATCCATGTCAAATGTCTATGTCAAATATACATGTCAAATGTCTATGTCAAATATCCATGTCAAATGTCTATGTCAATATCCATATCAAATGTTTATAGTCCAAAAGTAGTCAAGTAATGTATAACCAAAATGATATGTATGGTAAGTAAAATTTAGACTACTTAAACCATAAGTAAAAATGTACAAAACAAAGTATTGAAGTAAAACTTGGTTTAAATCAAAGTTATGTTTTGTAAGATATATGCATGCTATACTGAATATGAACATTTATGCGGTATTGTGAAAATTCATACATCCAAGCCTTGAGACAGACGGATAACTATGTAAAAGTGAGTTATCAAGAGAATATGTATTCGGATTCGGTCATTCCTTTCATCCCCTTTCCCTGGGATGTCCGGAACGGGATTTGTCAAGTCCTATGGTACCACTACCTACTACCGAGTGGCATGATCGGTGTTAATGAATGTATAGTATAGTTTAAACAAACCAAATGTCATACCAAAATGTAAGCATGTTTTATGAAGATAATGTACCTAGTATGCTAGAGTAAACATACAGGGTAGAGCTGTAAAACAATGTGTCCATATGTTACTGGAACATATGCAACAGAGATGCAGTATATAACAATGTACTAAGTATGCAAAGTCATCATACAAAGTAGAAAAGTCATGTAAAACAATGTACTAAGTATGCAAAGTCATCATACAAAGCATAGAACACCATGAAATCATGTACTATAGTGTACTAATGAGCATAGCAAGTATATGATGTAAAAACAATGGAAAGCACGAAAGTAACAAGTAGGCACATGTGTTCCACCCCAAAACAGTTTGGAAAACAGTAAAAGAGGGGTCTATGTACTCACTTGAGATTGCTCAGTAGTCCTTGAGTAACAACCAAACAATGCTAGAGATCGCGGATATCAAACGGCACCTAATATAGGTAACTATGTTAATTAACCGGACCTAGATCGGAAGATCGGGTAGCATTAGGGTTTGTAAACCAACCGAGTGTAGAGACTCGTGTCATTTGGTTTAACAAAGCCTACATACTAAATGAAACTTAACCTAAGGGCTTACGACCCATTACGACCCGTTTAGGTAGCTTATGCTACTTTAACGCGTCGTTCGCGTGAAACGCGTTCGGACCGCCTAACTAGCCCTATGACAAGTGTTATATGCCTAAACATGTTACATAATCAGTTATGTGACAAAAGTTTAGGTTACATATGCTTAATTACCATTATACATGAAAAGGGTATTCTGGTAATTTACCTAAGGCATATAAACTACCTATCATACAACTACTTAAACGAAGCGACCATAGGGTATAACCTCGGAAGGTTATTCCCTACCTACTATGGTCACCTAGTGTGTTTGGTCGGATCCTAATGATCGACCAAATGGGTCGGGTTCGAGGTATAAGCGATTCATTTGATCGCTTACCCTACGACCCTAGACAACGTGGTAATCAGTGGGCATAGTCCCAAGGGACTATGACCAACGTGATTACACTCACGTTGCGAAGTTCAAACGAACTTCGCATTGACCATTACTGGTCAACGCTGAAAGTCAAACAAAGTTTGACTTTCTGACTCGAAAAGCAATAAAATAAGGAAAAGAACGAAAGAATACTTACGAAGGGTCCCCGAATGCTAATCCCGATCCAAGAACTCAGGTATGAAACAATGGTTTCAACTTAGAGCTCTCAAATCAGAATTCTTGTAAGAAATGAGGTTGGGGTGATGGGGTATATATAGTTTTCGGTCCACCGTTAGGATCGTTTTATGGAAAACGTGCCATGATCCAACCCGTACACTTGTCGGAAACTCATGGTAGCTAAAAATGGTTCTTATCCGCTGACTAGACGATAGGAAATGTGTGGACACGAATCAACCGGCTGCAACTTGCAACAAGAACAATGAATCTGGTCAGATCATGCAGTCGCGTAGCGCGACGGATAGGCCCTTAGGGCTCGCGCTACGCTACTGCCTCCCAGTTCCAGAATTGTTTCAAAAGTGACAGGTTTAGTCCCTGCAGCCCGTTTAAGCGATTTTCGATGCGTTTGAACCCCGTTAACCTCATTTCAAGGCTCTAAAATGAAGTTAAAGTATAGGGAACTCAAAACAAGCTCAAAAATATCTCAGATGTCGGTTCGTTTGGCCGTACGATCGCGATGTTCGCTTAATTACGACGGAATGCGCATAAGCGCGAAAAACGATCCAAATGACGCGACGAATGGATTTTTCTTAAGGCGAACACTAAAATATAATATAGTCATGCTTACATAAATTTTTGGATGTCCGGATGTATTCAGAACGTAAGTTATGCGTAAAAATGCAAACTTGTGCACTTTTTGACGCTTTTAGTCCCTGAATGACACAAAAGTTTATTTTAGCATACCGAACACCTCAAAGCCTATCTCTAAGCTATGTAAAGGATATTTATGGTATGTTTAACTTATGGTCATGTTCCGGAATGTCTGTTACAGTTCAAATTAGCATACTTTCGCAGTTTGTCAACTTTAGTCCCTGTAAGCGAATTAACTTGATTTCGGCATACCAAACCTTCCAAAACTTATTTCTAAGTTATGTAAAGGTTATTTAAGGTATGTTAAGCCTATTTCACTATTCCGGAGTGTTCGTTGCATTAAACTGGTTATATTTACGCATCGGTGCGCGTATAACCTTCCAGAAAGCGATTTAGAGTTTGAAATTGAACGAGAAATGATATGTGCAAATGATACACATATTTTTACAAATCCCAAGTATAAATTATAATATTTCATTGGTTTGGTATTTGTTTGATGGCCGTGAAGGCACAGGTGTTACATAATCGAAGCTTGAAGGGGCAAGGATCAAATCGCAAATAAAATCAAAAATATGGATTTTGTGCAGAAGGGGGTCGCGTGACGCGAGGCCCAAGGGGGGGGGGTCCGTCGCGTCACACCAGGGCCTACCTGATGCGAGTTTTTTGCTTCTTTGTCTGCCATAGCCTTTATGCTCAACCTTTAACCGATTTGCCTCATCTTGGACGACCCCTAGGCACCCCCTAAGCACTAGGAACATGTGTTGATCAGTTGTGGTGGGTTGTAGACTCATGTGTCAAAGATTTGTGGTGAAGAAATCACTATAAAAGGCCATGAGTAGCAACCTTTGTTCTTCACACCTTCATCTTGCAATCTGATCATTTCTGGAGCTCCAAGGCACTCTCAAGTGACCACTAATCAAGCTTAGGACCTTTGTAAGTTTGCTTAACCTTCTTTAATAATGTTTAGCTTAGTTATTTAGCTAAAAGTCAAACTGTCGTAATTACGGTTTGACTTCGAGATTTGTCAACAATGGCTCAGTCATATCTCGAATTAAAAGTAGTTATAAGTTGGTAATTATGTTGTTGGTGCATTCATTTGTCGTCTTCGTCTTATGTCGAGTCTCGAGTTCATTGCGAAGTCGTTCAAGCATGATGTCATGATGACATCATCATCATGACATCATCACTGCATCATCTACACAAGAGGAGAAAACAGATTTCAAGATTGCATGAAAGTTTCACTTGAAATCAGAAAGTTATTTTGATATGGATTTCGCTTGAAGATATTATGATGATTTCGCTTGAATTGTTAACAATTGGATTTCGCTTGAAGTGTTTCCAAGCGAAATCTGAATAGTATATATAGGCTTGTGTAGATTTCATTTGTAACGTGTTCTGAAATTCCATACCGAGGTGCTGCCGGTGTGAGGACTGATTGTAAACAATAGTATATCAATATAATCAGTGTTAAAGTGATACGCAAGCTGTTTCGCAATCAGTTTCTTAGTTTCCGCCTCTGAAACTGATAAAATCTCTTCTGAACGACTCGTTCGGGTCGCAAACCGATCCTACAAGTGGTATCAGAGCTCAGGAGGAAGAGATTTCGCCAAAAAAGCTCGTTTTTGTCACTTTTTCTGATTTTCTTCACCTTCTTTCAAAATCGAACAAATTTTTACGGTTAAAAATGGCTCAAATTCACATATCTTGTGCGTAATCATGTATTAATGAATCCTTGAAAGTTTCAAGTTTAAAATCGACCTAAATCTTGTATTTTTGTGAGATTTCGCTTCAATTGCTCGAACAATGTGATGAAATCAGCAACTGTTTAAATCATAATTTCGCTTGAAATTACATCGAGATTTCGCTTGAATCTTCATCTTGATCTGATATTGCTTGAATATGACAATCATCATGATTTCGCTTGAGATTATTTGTTGATTTCACTTGAAAATACATGATAATCTGATCTAAATTGGATATCTCACTTGAACAACCTGCTGATTTTTTTTGATATATCTGACGTAACTTTCTGATCGAGGTTGTCAGTTTGTTGAGACAAGTAATCACGAGTTCTTGTGTAAGTTTACATGAGGTTGTATCGGTTGATCAGATTGTGCATGTGTTTACATCGTTTTTAGAGTTGAAGTTCACGATCAAATTCATGTGACATTAACTTGTCGGGTCTCGTAAATTGAAGTTCAGGTTGCCTGGTTTGATAATAGTTGTCGGGCATAATGCATGTGAACAAGTCAGCTTGCATGTGACTTTCGAAAATTGTTCTCACGATTTGTCAGTTTGCATGTCAAAGTTGGTAAAGATGTATAAGTTGGTCACGTGAATGCTTGATTCAAGAAATACATGTGATAGTCATTTTACAAGTTGTCAGTAAGTTGGAAAAGGAAGTTTTGTATCTTGTGTCAGTTGCATGTGATCGAGGTAGTCAACAGGATTCATTAAGAACCATTTCAGTTTGCATGTGACATTTGATAGTCGATATAATCAAAGTATAATCAGACTTTTGCATGTGCTTTAATGGTTCTTAGAATTAAAGTTCTCGATTCCAGTGTTTAAACATCAGAGTTGTCGGCAATTTTAAAAAAAAAATTGGTCCAATCATCTTATCTTGTTACTTGTTGTTGTCGAGTTAGTGGATTTTGAGGACAAATTAATTTTGATTTGAATTGGAAACTGTCGTCGGCAAAATCAAATTTAAGTGTTTGAACAGGTTGTGTTTGAAAGATGGCAATGGTCTTTGATGAGAAGGAAAATTATGATCTTGTAAGGATAAATGATTGGTATCGAGGATATTTCAGTAGTTATTATCAAGGTTTGTCTAAAAATGTTTGGATTGACCGGTTCGAATGTTTTCTATGTAAGAAAGATGAGAAATTAGATGATTTGGAGAAGAGATTTGATTGTTTGATTGACCATTTGAAAGAAAACAAGATAATGATATCAGAAGCTGAAATGGTATCAAAGTTTGCTAATGGATTACCAGCTGAAAGGGATGATTTTTTGGAAAATCTAAGAAAGAATTCTAGTTTTTCAAAATTATCTTTAAGTAAATTCATCAGTAAACTTACAACACATAGATACGATAATGAAGAGAAAAAGAAAGAATTTCTGAATAGGATAGAAAATAATTTGAAAAAAATTAAGTTTGGATGTGGTTGTTGAACTGAACAAAAGAGTCTGTGTGTGTCTTAGTGCAAAAGATGTTATGAAATACGATATGAAGAGGGGTTGTTATATTGATGAGAATATGAATCCTCTTGACTTCGTTAAAATCTTTTGTGCAGGAACATACAAGATGGAGACAGAGCAAGTTCAAAAGATTGAAGAATTTGTGAAGATTGAATCCGCAAGTTCTGACTCAGGTTGCTCGAAATGTGATAAACTTGAGGCTGACAATGGCAAACTATTGAAGGATGTGAAAAGATTGACATTGGAAATCAAGAAGTTGAAAGATGAGAAGCAATTTGATGATAAACAGATTCTTGTTTTGCAAGAAAATTTTGACAAGTTGAAATCTGAAAATGACAAACTGTTGAGTGGTTTGGACAGTTTGACATTAGAAAACAAAATTTTGAAAGAAAAAGAAAAAGATTTTGAAAATGAAAAATTAAAAATTGAGAAAGATTTTCAAAGTCAAATAAAAATTTTAGAAGATGAGAGAGATATGTTTGGTAAAAACAATCTTGAAAAACAAATTGAAATCAATTCTCATCTTGAAAAGATTATTCGACTCGAAAAAGAAGCAGAGTGTGCTCAAAAGAAAATCAAGGAATGGGAACAAAAGTTGAAGGTGTTTGTGAATACTTCAACTATTCTTTGTCCAAAACCTATTAATTCAGTTCCAATAAGTGACAATGTCACAAACTTTGACAAAGTCAAAGTTGAAGATTGTGATGAGAAATCTGATGATGAAAATAAAAAATTCGAAAAACAAAAATTGTTTTTCAAATTAAAAGAAAAGTTTCAAGAAACTGTTCCACAATCAATTGAAAAGGAAGAATGCTCTAAGCAAAAACCTTTGAAGAAGAAAGTGGAACAAAAACAAAAAGAGAAAATTTTGAAAAATGTTCAAAAAGATAATAAAAGCTCATCAGATCGATCATCCAATCGCAATGAAAAATTACAAAAATCGAAAACTCTAAAATTGTTGGCAATAAGTGGTGCAGGTCGAACCACAGTGCTCAAAAGTCAAATCCAGCAATCAAGAGGAGCAAGGAATATCACCAAGCCAAACAGTGCTTTGATTTGAGCATTTGGGCTGAAAATGGTGATTGGTACGATAGCAGAGTGTCGATGTGGTTATCAAGGACACATTGCTGTTAACTGCCAAGATTGGAGTTATGAGACGAGAAGATGCTTTAATTGCAACATCAGAGGTCACATTGCCAGAGATTGCCCAAGGAGATCAAATGAAAGATTGAGGGTTAATTCTCAGAAGATGGCAACGAAATCAGTCAATGTCAAGCCCAAAGAACAGAAGGTTCAAGAACCTAAAGTTCAAGAAACGAAAGTGAAGCTTTCTCAGGGGCAAAAAGACAGACTGAGGAAGAAGAGAAAGAAGGTGAGAGAGTATCTCGAGAAGATCTTGTCCTCGGGTTCACCGGATAGATCGAATAAGAGTTCTGATGAATCAACTCCCTCGATTGCAAAGTCAAGCAAGACGAATTCATCAGATACAAATCTGAGGACGAAAGAGAGAAAGAAGAAGAAGAAAATTGTTGGTGATGAATTTGTTTCTTCGGAAACAAAGGAGCCACATGTTGGCGATGAATCTGGCTCATCAAAGTCAGACAAGCCAAGTTCAGGCAATGAATCTGGTGTGGTAAAGCCAGAGGAGCCATGTGTTGAGGTAAAAGTTGAGAATTCTGGTCTAACAATGGATGATGCAAATTTTCCATCATTGTTGAACAAGAATTCAAAATCACCCAAGGACCGTCAGGCTTTGGTGAATCTGTTTAAATGAAAAACCTGACTTGCCGGAGATCCCAAGTTGGTAATCGTGGATCATGAATCGGCATCATTCTTTATCATGTTTGTATAAAATGTTTGAGAAGTTTTTGCAGGACTTGCCGGAACTCCCAGGTTTGTAAGCGAGGAGTAGGAATCGGCACCTTGAGAATTCAACTAACAGATGATGTTTGGTTGAAAATGTTTGATTGGTTTGATCTTACAAGTGGTAAATCAGGGACATTAAGTTGTATCTGATTTTCTACAAGTGGTTGAAAAACAAAATGATGAGTTTATCCCCTAACCTACAATTGGTTAAAATCAATCACCAAAACTTATTTTCCGGAAAAACCATTTTGATTAAATAAACTTAAGTGTTTTGAGATCATAATGGGAAAATAGTTTGTTGTGAGGGGGAGTTCTGATTGTTTATGCCAAGTGAATGGAGAATTGAGGCAAGTCGATATCAGTTGTCATGTTCTTGTACAGTTTGTTTTCAAATTTCCTAAAATGTGTTTGCATTTTAGGGGGAGTAAATTTTTAGAAAATCCAAAAACATTTGAAAATTTGAAAAAGCCAAAAACATGAAAAAAATGCAAAAATGAGTTTTGTTGTAAAAAAGAGGAAATGATAGTAGATCAGTTGGACTGTCACAGCACGCTAAAGAAATGGAAAGTTATAATGTGATAAACGGTCTCACTAAAGATGTGACGGTAGGCTCAGCTAGACTAGTAGATTTGCGATAACGATACAAACTTAAATGAAAAAGCCTAGTTCTAGTGGGAAACATGGTTGAAAGCATAGTACTTAGTTTTGTCCTTCTTGATTGTGTGCCTACTTAGTAATCGCTGATTGTCGAAAGACATAAAACTGGTTAAGTTTGTGAACTTTCACAACTTTGCTAAAAAGTCGCTGTGATTGTGCATTTCATTTTGCAAAGATTTAAACTTGTTTTATTTCTTTATTTTGTTTAAGCATCGGATATCCTCTGCGTATACGTGAGTATCGACCTAGATGTTGTTGCCTAAACGTTCTGCTTTATTTTCTTTGGTGTTTCGTTTAAGCTTTGGATCACCTCTGCGTATACGGGAGTATCGACCTGGTGGTTAAAGCCTAAACAACTTCAACTTGTTTTATTTTTCTTATTTTGTTTAAACATTGGACTTTCTCTGCGTATACGGAAGTATCGACCTGATTGTTAATGTTTAAAAATTCTGCTTTGTTTTCGCACAAATCACAGTTGATAAAAGTTTAAAGGCATTACTTGAGTCAGTGTATTGCATGATGAGGGGATATGCTGAGATCGTGGGGTCCATAAGAATTTAGTAGTATCTAAATATACCTAATCGTATCGGTAAGCATTTCGAAAGTTTTTAGATTGAGTTTGAGTGGACAACAATATCGTCAATCAATGTGAATCGTTTAGAGCTTAAAATGAAATCAAGCTTAACGGTGTTGGTGATTGGTCTGAAAAACTGATATGATCCTCTTACGCAAACTCACAAAAATATTGTCTGTAAATATTTATTTACTGCATTTCGTTATATTCAAAAATCCAAAAAGATTTTCGGTGTGTTTTAGCATAAAATTTTGAAAAAATCAAAAAGATTTTCGACAACTGATGTTGGAGAGCTGATTTTCAAAATTCCAAGTGCTGAACATGATGAACTGATTTGGGAGTGTGTGTACTGAATTGAAAATATTTTGATTTGAGAAAGAAATTGAGATTAGTTAATCAGGGTCATTAATTTGAACTTGATGTAACTATTACTAGTAAGTTTTTCTTATTGATTTAAGTAAAAACTTATGTTTCGATGAGAATTGTGTAGGTGATGAGTTTAAACAGAGATAAAGCCAGGGATTGATCTCAAGGCGATAGCTAATTCCAGACGGCGATCCCATCATGATGAGAGGGGGAGTCTGACGAGGTTAAAGCCAAAGAGAAGATCTTGGTATATGCTAAGAAAGAAAAGAGACTAATAAAGACTGAAGATAGAGAATACTCGACATTTAAGACTCGTCAACATCTGAGGGGGAGTCTGTTGGTGCATTCATCTGTCGTCTTCGTCTTATGTCGAGTCTCGAGTTCATTGCGAAGTCGTTCAAGCATGATGTCATGATGACATCATCATCATGACATAATCACTGCATCATCTACACAAGAGGACAAAACAGATTTCAAGATTGCATGAAAGTTTCGCTTGAAATCAGAAAGTTATTTTGATAAGGATTTCGCTTGAAGATATTATGAGGATTTCGCTTGAATTGTTAACAATTGGATTTCGCTTGAAGTGTTTCCAAGCGAAATCTGAATAGTATATATAGGCTTGTGTAGATTTCATTTGTAACGTGTTCTGAAATTCCATACCGAGGTGCTGCCGGTGTGAGGACTGATTGTAAACGATAGTATATCAATATAATCAGTGTTAAAGTGATACGCAAGCTGTTTCGCAATCGGTTTCTTAGTTTCCACCTCTGAAACTGATAAAATCTCTTCTGAATGACTCGTTCGGGTCGCAAACCGATCCTACATATGTGGGTAATAAACCCTCAAAAGGGTTCCCCCTGATTACCACTCTAACCAGGTCAAAAGTCGGGTCAAACTTGCTAAGAAAAAGTCAACATGATACTTAAATTACAATTTATGCATAATTAGCAATGTAGATCATATACAACCTGTTTGATCATTGTTATAACTTGGTAATAAGTGTAAGAACATGTCCAAACATGTTCAACCCGACAATTTCCTGTTTAGACCCGGTTCGGAACCGAAAGTCGCATAGTTTGACTTATACTTTGACTTTCAGTTCTGACCCATTTTGGTATGATTTAGAAATACCTAAGAGCCTTATTTGGACCAGGTTACATGCTAGTATAACCCTCTGTGATTATACACTATGGTTCATTAGTTAACTGATTAATACGCATGATTCCGTTAATTGCTCATATGTTGACCATTATGCCCTTTTCACCTTAAAACGTGATTTTTGAAAATGTAAAAGAGTAGAAACCTTAATTACTGATATATAGACTTGTATGCAAATTTTGACATCAGTTTGAGGTATAGAATAAGAGTTATGCTCGTTAGCGTAAAATTAAAGCCTTATGTTAATAAAACGGCGTAATTAGCGTATAGCCTTGTTAAGCCTACTTTTTGATATCAAATATTTTACCCACTGATGTAATATATTATTTTGGCATTTTTAAAGATTTTTAATAAATTTTAGGATGAGCATAACTTATAGTCGTAGGCTTAATCCGGTAATTGTCGGTTTTGCCCTTACGGGCTATAAAATGAGTTTTACATATCTAAACGACTCGAAACCTTTTCCTACTGATCACATATGATAAATAAATCATTTTAAGCCTTCTGGAAATATAAAAATATCAGATTTAAGTATCGAACCCGGAAACGGCTTCTAATCGCCTTTTTAAGCGTTTTTAACGCATAGTATGTACTAAAACTATTTTAAACATACCAAGGGTGATACCTACTGATATTTGAGGCAAATTATAATATTTTAACAGTAGGAAAAGCTTGTGAAACTCAGACTTCAGTTTTGGAGCTTTTCGGCTTATGTGAAATTACCAAAATACCCCTACGGGGCCTAGTTTGGTTATAATGGATAAATTTCACATATATACCTTACTCTACTGTTATAACATGGTAAATTAAGTATTTTTGCTGATTACATCAGACCTGTAACTCAGATAAATACTTAAACTCTTTTATAAACTTTTAAATGACCAAACTACCCCTAAGGGGCATAGTTTGTGTTAAACTCGTTACGGGCATAATGAAAGACAACTTACTGATGTCACAACATATATGAAGCATATTAACTTAGGAAACCTGTAAATGGCTCATATGAATACCCGTTACGCTTATTACGCGTTCGGTTCGGTTTATGTAACTAGTTTACATAAACTAGCCTAAACAGGCCAAACCTTATCGGTTTTATCTCAAAATCCAGAGTGTGTATGAAATACCCATATTAAACAAGTCTCCAAACTTGTTGGGTCTAAATCACATTCTATCCGGTCTTCGCTTAATAGTGCGTACGAACCGTATCATTGAAACTAACCTGTCTAAGCTAAGGCTAAATTAAGGACCCGTTAGAAATCTAATAGGTTATTATAAACCTTCGTTCCAGATTAGGAGCCCCGTAAAAGTACTTGCATTTTGCTGTATTTGATTGATACTTTGCTCAGGTAAATACTCTTAACTTATTTTCCCTATACGGGCTTGGGGTACGGAACTATAAAAGTACCGCTTGGTCGGGTATGTAGTCATTTAAATCGGACTGTGATTAATGTATTTACATAACCCGCTTTATTCTGTATTATTTGATGTATGGCCCTTGGGGGTTAAATGACCATGTCCAGAATATCCTTGGCATCATTTTACGAAATGGCCACGACCTAAGCACGGGGTGTAGGCGTACACCTGACAGATGCATTATGTAAAAACTGGTAATCCACTAAAGGAATCAACCTTGTGGGCACTATACCTGTGGCGTGTCAGTTAACTTAAACCGGCTCTTCTAATCGGTGCTAATGGACGGCAAATAAGTAAATCTGTATACAAGATTATATACAAATAATTGTCCCAAGTTATAAAGATATTTTTGTGCCGAAGTGCATTCAAATTAATTTACAAACTCTTTTCAAAACGAGTCAGTTGAGTTGTATTTACCAGTGTAAACTGACGTATTTTCCAAAAAGGTTAAGTGCAGGTGCTAGACGAAATAGGCTGGCTACTCCAGGCATCATTACTCAAGTCTCGCGAGCTCTAGATGTCAAAGTCTGTTGAACTATTGTTTCTATTTTATTTTCGATCCGTATGTGGATAAACTTCCGAATATTGTGACATTTGATATTACAATAATAAATTCGGTTGTATTATATCTTTTAAATTGCTTCTGCTGTGCATTTATATAATTGTGTTGTTTGACTATTATGTTGCCAACCACGTCACGATACTCCCCACTGGGCCCACCGGTGACACGTGGAAAGTCGGGGTGTGACAGAAGTTGTATTACATTTCTTGTTTAATCTGAGTTGGTGATCGGTAGTTTCCATCACCCGAGGTTTTTTATGCCGGAGATCATTCATTGATCAAGGGCTTTTTCCTAGTATACATCTTTGTGTCACTTGTTCATTACATTTCAGAGTGATCCTTAGTATTGTTCATTGATTCAAGCATCACACCTCACAACTTAAAGTTTGGTTGCATTATCATTGCTTGATTTTTGACCAAAACAGTTTGGCGGCCACCGTGGGGAAATTGGTGCTTCGTTCTTGAGAAATTATTGTTCTAGTGATCATTTTGGTTCGTTACAATCAAGCAAATGGCTTCCTCAGCAAAGAACACATCAAGCTCTATGTCGGCGATCAGTTCTTCACAAGGCGTTCCTCCTTTGCCTCCACCACCTTCTGGATCCCAGAAGAATGCTGAAAATGCTGCGAAGAGACAAACCCCCATTTTCCAAAAACCACCAACTTCTTCTGTTTCCACTAATCCTACTACTAATGATCTTTTTAATCTGATTTTGCAGATGAGGGATCGCATGCAAGAGCAGGACAAAACCAATGAACGGATCCTCCAAGAGATTGGTGATATCAAGAAACAGAAGAAATCGGTGGAGGATCACTCTCCTCTGATGCCAAGGTCATTGAATTTTGACACTCCAGTTGTAACTACCCTACAATCGGCAGTTCCGGGCATCCAGTATCAAAGTGGTCCATCAGAAAGGCGTTATGGAACGGCAACTATGAGTCAGGCATTTGGCTCTCACTTCCAACCTCAAGGATCCTACTCTCAGCCATCGGGATCCTCTTTTTAGCATCAGGGGTCCTTCATCAGCTCGGGAGGATATTTAGGAATGCACCCGGTCCAAGGATCCTCCCAGGTCCAAGGATCCTCCTAGGTCTAAGGATCCTCCCAGATCCAAGGATCCTTTATGAATCCAGGGTCCTCTCAGGTTCAAGGATCATCTCAGCCTCAAGGATCCAACATCTTTCAGGATCTAGGATTCCCAAGAAGTATGCAGCCCCCGAACTCGGATGTTCATCAAGGAGACTTCATACCAATGCAAACCATTGCTTCCTCTGGTCCTTCAATTATACCGGAATCTCGTCAATATGGATTCACATCTGGAATTCCAAACACGAATCCTGTGGGAGGTAACACTTTTAATAATTCATGTAACACTAACAATGGCTCTATGCAGGATACAGGTATCAATCAGGCTATGGCCAGGGAGTTACAGAAGCTCAAGGACATGATATCCAGTGTACCAGGAGTGGTCAAACCCATTCCTGAAATTGCAGATGGTAGCCATAGGATATCTCGCTTTGCACCACCTATTTGTGATGCTGAGATACCCAAAAGATTCCAGATACCATCCATGAAGTTGTATGATGGTTCAACGGATCCAGAAGAGCATGTAGCTCAATACAGGGAGAGGATGGAGATCAATCCAATTCCTGAGAGGTTAAAAGAAGCATGTCTATGCAAGGGATTTGGATCCACACTCACAGGATCTGCTCTTAAATGGCTGCTAAGTCTTCCCCCTTACTCTATTACTTCATTTGCTAATCTAGTTAATTTGTTTAATAGTCAATTCTCTTGTAGTAGAAAGTTTGAACGATTAACTAGTGATCTATATAGGGTAACACAAGGTCAAAATGAATCACTTAGAGATTATATCACTAAGTTTAGTAAAGAATCCTTAGATATCCCTAACCTAGATATAGCTACGGCTGTAGAAGCCTTCAAAATGGGATTGCTTAGGGATTCATTATTCTATGATGATCTTGTTATGACCCCATGCAGGAATCTTGATGAAGTAAGAACCAGGGCCCTTAGGTTCATCCGTCTAGAGGATGACAAAAGGATCCAGGAGAGATTGACAGGATCCTCAAAACAGGAAAAGCAAGGATCCTACTTCAGGAACAACAAATCCAAATCCTATAACAAATCTGATAACCAGAACGTGCATGCAGTGGAACAAGAAGAGGATGATGAGGATTATCCTCCTATTTCTGAATACTGTTTTTCTGTTGATAACAATGAACTAATCCTTGCAATGCAGAATCTAGGTGAGAAAGTTAGGTGGCCGAGAAAAAGTGATAAACCAGCTGCTACAAAGGATAAGTCCAAGTGGTGTGCATATCATGAGGATTTCGGGCATCTCACTGAAGAGTGTATTGCACTAAGAAAGGAAATTGGTAACTTGTTGAGCAAGGGGCATTTGAAGGAACTTTTGGGACGAAAAAAGTCAAGGATCCAGGATCCTGAAAGGATCCCGGAAAGGGCTCCTGCTCCTCCAGCAGATGCATAAGTTATAAACTTCATATCCGGTGGATCAGACATTTGTGGTACCTCCTTTTCAGCAGCAAAAAGACATGCTAAGGAAACCAAGATGGATAATGGAGACAGACCCGTCCGGACCTCCGTTGTTACCCAGGATAAAGTTATAACCTTTGATGAGGATGATCGTGTTGATGTCCAGGATCCTCATCATGATGGTCTTGTAATAACATTGTTTATTTCTAACCACTTTGTTCGCAGGATCCTTATAGATGGAGGAAGCTCTGTGAACATCATTCAGCTTGATGTCCTCAAGAAGATGAATATCCCGGAGTCTGATATTGTCCCAAGATCCTCAGTACTTGTGGGATTCAGTGGGGAAACTAAGAATACATTGGGGGACATCAAACTCCCAATCTATATTGAAGGATTGCATTCTTATCAAAAATTTTGTGTTATAGATTGCTTATCTTGTTGCAATGTTATCCTTGGCAGGCCATGGATACATGATATGAAGGCAGTTCCATCCACCTATCATCAGTGTGTAAAGCTTCCAAGTCCATGGGGAGTGGTGAAAATTGAGAGTGATCAACAAGAGGCTAAGAATTGTTATACATGATTAATGAAGCCAGCCTCAAGACCAAGGGAGCAATAGCAATTAAAGTATCCTTCAAGAGATGTCTTGGAGGCAAGGGAACAGGATGTAAAAGAAATCCTCATGGATCCTCATGATCCTGAATCCATAGTCTTCATAGGATCAGGGATCCTTAGCAACATTGAGCAGGATCTAGTATCCTTCCTTGAGAGGAGGAAATCCACCTTTTTCCTGGAAACATGAAGACATGACATGTATATCTAAGGATATAATTACTCATAAGCTTGGCATTGACAGGTCATTCAAGCCTATACATCAAAAGAGGAGGAAGTTTGCACCTGAAAGGAATGCTATTATCCAGGAAGAAGTAGATAAGTTACTTCGGGCAGGTATGATAAGAGAGGTTAAGTATCCAAGATGGTTAGCCAATGTGGTTGTTGTTCAAAAGAAAAATGGAAAGTGGAGGGTATGTGTCGATTTCACTGATTTAAACAAGGCATGTCCCAAGGATCCTTTCCCATTACCTCACATTGACTTCATGGTGGATGCTACCGCAGGTCATGAGTTGATGACTTTTATGGATGCTTCATCTAGATTTCAGCAAATTCAGATGGAACCATCTGATCAAGAGGATACAGCCTTTATGACCCCAACTGGTATATATTGTTATATTGCTATGCCATTTGGACTAAGGAATGCAGGTGCTACTTATCAAAGGCTAGTCAATGTGATGTTCAAGGAACAAATTGGACACACCATGGAAGTCTATATTGATGACATGGTGGTTAAATCCAAGAAAGCTGAGGATCACCTTAAAGACTTGGAGGAAGCATTCAATATCCTTGATAAATTTAACATGAAACTAAATCCTTCCAAGTGTCATTTTGGTGTTAAGGCAGGTAAATTCTTAGGCTATATGGTGACAAAGAGGGGCATTAAAGCAAGTCCAGAGCAAATCAAGGCTATTGTGAATATCAAATCTCCTGCCAACGCTAAGGATGTGCAAAGATTGACAGGCAGGATCGCAGCCTTGAACAGGTTCATATCCAAATCCTCATAAAAGTGCAAGGAATTCTATGACATCCTGAGGAAGAACAAGAAATTTGAATGGGCTGAAAAGCATGAAAGTGCCCTCAAAGCTCTTAAGGATTACCTATCCTCAGCCCCGGCTTTGATGAAACCAGAAAAAGGCGATATATTATCCTTATACTTAGCAGTATCCTCAAAAGCAGTAAGTGCGGTCCTTGTTAAGGATCACCAAGGTACACAACATCTTGTTTATTATGTAAGTAAGAGTTTACACTATGCTGAATCCAGGTATTCACACTTAGAGAAACTTATCCTTGCATTAATTATGGCATCTACTAAATTAAGACATTATTTTGAGACTCATACCATTATTGTTAAGACTAATTTTCCAATTAAGAATGTTCTTAGGAAACCTGAAATGTCAGGAAGGATGGCTAAGTGGGCAGTGAAGCTTAGTGCATATGATATAAGATATGAACCAAGGACTGCCATCAAATCCCAAGCCTTAGCTGACTTTGTGACAGATTTTAGTAGTGATTTGCAAAAGGAAGCTGAGTTAGAAGTCCAACAGCTTGAAGAAACTAAGGATCCTTGGATACTCTTCGCTGGTGGAGCCTCTAATGTAAAAGGAACAGGGCTTGGAATACTACTAAAATCTCCACAGGGGGACATAATACCCCACTCCATAGCTTGTGAATTTCAAACTACCAACAATGAGGCTGAGTATGAAGCCTTGATAGCTGGTTTGCAAATTGCTAAGCATATGAGGATCAGATATCTTGAGGTACATGTAGATTCATTATTAATCACTAATCACTTTAATGGATCCTATGATGTTAAAGGTGAAAAGCTAATCAAATATTTAGAGATAATCAAAGAATTGGCACCCTCTTTTGTTTCCTTTAGTTTAACACAGGTACCAAGGGAAGAGAATGCAGAGGCTGATGCATTAGCCAATCTAGGATCATCCTTGAAGATCCCGGAGGATATCAAGATCCCTATTATCCATATCCTGACCCCTGCTATCGAGGATCATGTAGCTATGGAGATAGGAGAAGATTCTGCAATCATCCCTAGTGAGGATACTCAATCTCATTCAGGATCATGGATCCTTCCAATTATGAGATACATACAACATAGAGAGATTCCTACAGGAGAAAACCCTAGGGCTTTCAAAATCAAGGTATCTCAATTTACAATATTGAATAATATTTTGTATAAACGATCTCTTGCAGGTCCATATCTAATATGCATAGATGATCCTGAAATCCAAGAAGTCCTAAAGGATTTCCATGAAGTAGATTGTGGAAACCACACTGGGGGCAGAGCATTATTCTCAAGGATCCTGAGGACAGGATACTATTGGCCTACTATGATGTGACACCTGGGTCACTGCGACCATCAAACAAATACCAAACCAATGAAATATTGTATTTCATACTTGGGATTTGTACATATATGTGTATCATTTGCACATATCAATTCTTGTTCGATTTCGGGCTCTAAATCGCTTTCTGGAAGGTTATACGCGCACTGATGCGTAAATATAACCAGTTTAATGCAACGAACACTCCGGAATGGTGAAATAGGCTTAACATACCTTAAATAACCTTTACTTAACTTAGAAATAAGTTTCGAAGGCTTGGGTATGGCAAAATCAAGTTAAATCGCGTACAGGGACTAAAGTTGACAAACTGCGAAAGTATGCCAATTTGAACTGTAACAGACATTCTGGAACATGACCATAAGTTAAACACACCTTAAATATCCTTTCTATAGCTTATAAATAGGCTTTGAGGGGTTAGGTGTGCTAAAATAAACTTTTGACTCATTCAGGGACTAAAAGTGTCAAAAAGTGCATAAGTTTGCACTTTCGCGCATAACTTACGTTCTGAATACATCCGGACATCCAAAAATTTATGTAAGCACTAAAATATTTTATTTTAGTGTTTGGCATGAGAAAAATCCATTCGTCACGCAATTTGGATCGTTTTTCGCGCTTATGCGCATTCCGTCGTAATTAACCGAACAACGCGATCGTACGGCCAAACGAACCGACATCCGTGATGTTTTCAAGCATATTTCATGTTCCCTATGTCTTAACATCATTGTGGATCTTGAAATTGGGTTTGACGGGTGTTAGAAGTGCCAAAACATGACGATACGCGCACAGGGGCCTGTTCTGCCATTTTCGAAAGTTTCAGGCCTGCAAGGTCCTTACGGACCTCAACATTCTGAGTGTTGAGGTCCGTAAGCATGGGTCAGATGCAGAAAATCATTTTTAACTGCTGATTAACAGATTTAAACAATCCCCAAAGGCCAAATGCCACATGTCAATCTCTTGTGGTGGGCAAAATGATGCACCATAACATTCCAACACTTGTACGGATGGGATTCGATCACGTTATTCGAGAAACGATCTTAACGGCTCCCCAAAAACTATAAATACCCATCCATCCCCATTGCAAAACCCACTTGAAATATGAGAATTCTCTAAGTTGGGGTGTTTCATCACCTCATACCTGAGAATACTTGGATTATCAATCTTGCGGGGACCCTTTGTAAGTGTTCCTTCGTTCTTTTATCACTTTTCTAGTCCGAAAGTCGAACTTTGTTTGACTTTCTGCATTGACCAGTTTATGGTCAATGCAAGGTTCATTTGAACTTCATAACGTGAGCGTGATCACGATGGTTATAGTCCCTAGTGACTATACCTACTGATTACCACGTTATCTAGGCTCAGTGACGAGTCGTAGTTTCAGCCAAATGCGTGTTATTGCGTATTTTGTAACCAAACTACTTTTAGGTATCAAAACCGTTTGTTTTGATACCAAACCTGTTTTCTAAACTTAGTTAAGCATGTTTTAACATGCTTAGCTCGTCACTTTTAGTTTAGTGCTTATATAGGGTCGTAAGGTAAGCGATCTAAACAATCGCTTATACTTTCGAATCCGACCCGTTTGGTCGATCATTAGGATCCGACCAAACACATTAGGCGACCATAGTATATGGGGAATAACCTTCCGATGTTATACCTTATGGTCACGGCGTTTAGTTAGTTGTATGATAGGTAGTTTATATGCCTTAGGTAAATTACCAAAATGCCCTTTTTACGCCAAAATTCATTTTAAGCATATGTAACATAACTTTTGGTATCTAAACTGATTTGGTAACATTATTAGACATGTTAAGGCATATTTTACTTGTCATAGGACTAGTTAGGCGTTTCGAACGCGTTTTACGCGAACGACGCGTTAAAGTAGCATAAGCTACCTAAACGGGTCGTAATGGGTCGTAAGCACTTAGGTTAGGTTTCATTTTAGTATGTAGGCCTTGTTAAACCATATTACTTGAGTTCCCCTACTCATTTGGTTTACGAGCCTCATTCTATCCGATCTTCCGATTATAGGTCCGGTTTATTAATGTAGTTACCTATATTAGGTGTCGTTTGATATCCGTGATCTCTAGCATTGTTTGGTTGTTACTCAAGGACTACTAAGCAATCTCAAGTGAGTACATAGACCCCTCTTTTACTGTTTTCAAACTGTTTTGGGGTGGAACACATGTGCCTACTTGTTACTTTCATGCTTTCCTGTTTTCACATCATATACTTGCTATGTTCATTAGTACATTTATAGTACATGATTTCATTGTGTTTTATGCTATGTATGCCCATTGTGTGCGTACTTAGTACATTATTTTCATTACATTTTATGCTATGTATGCCCATTGTGTGCGTACTTAGTACATTATTTTACATTACATTTTATGCTATGCTATGTATGCCCATTGTGTGCGTACTTAGTACATTATTTTACATTACATTTTATGCTATGCTATGTATGCCCATTGTGTGCGTACTTAGTACATTATTTTACATTACATTTTATGCTATGTATGCCCATTGTGTGCGTACTTAGTACATTATTTTATATTACATTTTATGCTATGTATGCCCATTGTGTGCGTACTTAGTACATTATTTTACATTACATTTTATGCTATGTATGCCCACTGTGTGCGTACTTAGTACATTATTTTACATTACATTTTATGCTATGCTATGTATGCCCATTGTGTGCGTACTTAGTACATTATTTTATTCATCACATGCTTTCATTTTGGTATGACATTTGGTTTGTTTAAATGGGACAATGTACATTCATTAACACCGATCATGCCGCTCGGTAGTAGGTAGTGGTACCATAGGACTTGACAAATCCCATTCCTGTAATCTCGGGTTTGTTTGGATGGAAGGAATAACCGAATCCGAATACATTTTTTGATAACCTTTACTAAAAGGGTTGTCTGACTGTCGCAAGGCTTGGATGTATGAATTTTTACAATACCGCATAAATGTTTATATCAGTATAGCATGCATTTATTACACAAAACATAACTTTGATTTAAACCATGTTTTACTTCAATACCTTGTTTTTGTGCATTTTACATATGGTTTAGTTGATATATTTCACTTACCATACATAAACATTTTGACATTTACATACACAATTCATGATTTACATTAGACATAAACATTAGACATAGACATTAGACATGGTTTTCACATAAACATTTTGACATTTGATTACACGTAAACATTTTACTTTGGTGGTTTGGTTTGGGTAAGTGATTTAAGTAACGAGGCGTGTGTAATACGATACAAGTATGGTGGATACGCCGCTGGTACTTCCTATATATAAGTGCTGGTATGGTATTACATATTGTAGCGTTATTTGAATCATTTCAATTTAGAGATATAACATTGTATACAAATAACATACTTTTCACAAGACATTGTTTTACAAAACAACTTATCTTATACAAACTCATTTTACTTAGTTATTTATTTAACCATACTTTATTCTCTTATTTATACATATCATCTGATTTTACCACTTTTCAAATGATTTACAAGACAAAGCAAATTACAAGGTTCATGACTAAACATTTTCTTAAATATAAGTCATGAATTCTATTTTCACAAAACCTATGTATCTCACAGGCATTTTTATGCTGACGTACCTATTTTCACATGTGTTTCAGGATATGATGCATAGGATTTATCAAGATACACTTAGGTGGACTTGGGCCTTAGTGACAATAAAAGATGCAAGACTAGTTATTTATGTTATATTTCTTTGATTGTCAAGACATTGTAACTCTTTTAATCAATAAAACAATATTTCAATTTCCATGTGTTATGAAACAATGATTCTGTTACAACACTCCCTGACGTTTCCGCCACGTTTTGTTGTTTTACGTGGTCGGGGTGTGACATATGAAAAAGGATGTTGTGGAGTATACCAAGAAGTGTGATCCTTGTCAGAGACACAGTAATATCCTTCACCAACCAGCAGAACTTTTGCATCCTATATCCTCTTCTTGGCCATTTATGAGGTGGGGAATGGATATAGTTGGTAAGCTTCCTAAGGCACCTGGTGGAAAAGTATTCGTGCTTGCTATGACTGATTACTTCTCCAAGTGGATAGAGGCTGAAGCCTTTGCTCAAGTCAGGGAAAAAGAAGTGATATCCTTTATTAAGAGAAACATTATTACTAGATTTGGTATCCCGTCTGAAATTGTCTGCGATAATGGATCCCAGTTTATTGGGAATAGAACTGCTAACTTTTGTGACAGCTGGGGGATTAAGATGATAACATCAACACCAGTCCACCCACAAGCTAATGGTCAAGCAGAATCATCCAACAAGATCATCATCAACAATTTGAAGAAAAAGCTTGGATCCAAGAAAGGAAAGTGGGCAGAAGAACTACCTTATGTACTGTGGGCTGATAGGACAACTCCCAAGAATGCCACTGGCCAAACTCCATTCTCTTTGGTATTTGGGGCAGAATCAGTAATCCCTACAGAGATGGTGGTTCCTACTGCAAGAACAAGCATTCGTGATCCTGAAGAAAATGCTGAAAACTTGGTTCAAGACCTGGATACTATAGAAGAACTCAGGGATTTGGCAAGGATAAGGATGGCCAGTTATCAACAAAGGATGGCTGGAGCCTACAACAAAAATGTCAGGATCAGGAAATTCCAAGTTGGAGATATGGTGTTAAGGAAAGCATTTCAGAATACCACCAATCCTGCTGATGGAAAATTGGCACCAAAGTGGGAAGGCCCTTACTTGATCGAAGCTGAGGCAGGAAAGGGGGCATATCGATTGCTAACAATGGAAGGTGACTTGCTACCAAGAGCTTGGAATGCTGTCCATTTGAAGAGATACTTTATGTAACAAGGATCCATGATCCTTACCTGACAAGTATCCTTGAAGGATCCCTACAGGACCGATGATCCTCATTTTGGTAATGATCTAATCTCAAACTATTTCATTCATTAATTATCTTATATAAGGATCCTGCATCCTTTATCCTCCTTTCACTTGATTCTGAGTTTTGAAGGTTCAGGTATCCTTAACAAATGATTGAGTATCCACAGAAGTATCCAGTTATTTGGGCTTGACCCCAGTTATTTGGGCTTGACCCAAGTTATTTGGGCTAGTCCCCAGTTTGGGCCTGTCCCCAGTTTCACCAGTAGCACACGATGATCCTAGTATAGTTCATGGCAATGGGACCAGTACTCGCTTTAGGGGCTGAAAATTTCATTGTACTGGCTATATTCAGGATCCTATGTATAATGGTAGACGTACCATACATCCGTTCCTAAGGTTTCTAACGTTTTCACGTTAGCTAAGGTTTTGGCATTTTCATGTCACTAAGTTTTGATAGTCGCTAGTGAGGGCCATACTCCAGTTTACACACGTTCCTTTGGGCTTGTCCCCAGTTATCCTTTGGGCTTGTCCCCAGTATATTGGGCTTGTCCCATAATTGTTGGGCTTGTCCCCAGTTACTAACTTTCATCTTATATTGGCTTAGTCCCAAGTTATATCATATTTCAGGTTTTTGAAGCTAAATGACAAAGGATCCTTGATCCTTACCTTTTACTAAGGTTTGTCTTTTGGTTATCCTAATTATAAGTGTTAAAGGATAGGATCCTAACTTGGATTCTCAGGTATGATCCTTAATTACTTTGATTTTATTTATTATTTACATGAGTGGCCCTTATCCTTTGACAACTGAACTTATGATCCTTAAACTACACTACTTTTCAGAACTTGTCGACGATAGGATATGTGATCCTTTATCATATCCTAAACTTTTTGAGGATATTTATTAAACTTTTCTTTACTCGATAAATTTAGACAAAATGAATATCACAACAATTGAAAAGTAAAGTACTAACAAGGATAGCAACACGGGAGATAGCCAAAAAGTTAAAGTTATTTTATCCACAAAACGTTAAACCGTTTAAGGTTGTCAAAATTGCCAACCCACGTTTCTACCAGCAAAACGTGGCCCGTCCACATGGGTAGGCAAAGGGTGTCCATTCTTTACGGGTCTTTGTAGTGCAGGAAATAAAAGACAGAAGGATAACGAGTGGCTTCATCCCCCAAACAGAGGATCCATCCACCACCCATTATCCTGCCTATTGTTCAAGGATCCATGATCCTTCACCGTAGAAGCTATTGTCTAAAGTTATTACAACCCCAAGATTGTTTCAACACACCATAACCAACATAAAACTACCAAATTCTAAAAAATGGGCTCCGGCTACGTCTAGAAATGTCCTTCATCGCCCATTCCTGCAGCTTACACCTTTGCTGCATCACCATCTCCTTCAGCTCCAGCGTCATCCACCTGATCCTTGACTCCACTGCCGCCAGCCTCGATTGCTAAGACCTCTTCTTCATCATCCAGCTCAGCCAATCTAGCCTTCCAGCCCTCTACGTCCCATCTGCTCTTGTCAAAGTCAGGATCCATAGCTTCTTGGGCCATCTGCAACTGGGTTTTGTACATAGCAGTGGCAGCGGAGATTTTAGCATCATTGGTGATCTCATTTTTCTCCTGATCAGCAGTAATGTGAGCCAAGACAAGTTCCCTCTTCACCAGATTGACATCATTTTCAAGGGAGGCAATCTTCTTATCCTTGGCCAGCATCATCTTTTGGAGATCCATGCTTTCTTCTCAACTGCTTCAACACTGCCTACGTAATCCTCGATTTCAGCGAATTTCTGCAAAAAGACAATATAAAGCTTAGGATAACATGATCCTCAAGTGGGCAGGATAACTAAGTTAAGTTAGTGATCCTTACATCAGCAAAGTACTCAAGGAACTGGTGGCGGATCAGAGGCAGGCCTTCTAGGTTGTCAGCTTCAGAGGCTTTCCTCTTCTTTCCCTTGGAGGTAGTAGCCTTGGGGATGGCAGCACTTGGGCTAGCAGCAGCCTTCTTCCTTCCAGACCTAGGACCAACAGTGGTGAGGTCGGTGACACTGAAACGGGTAGCAGATTTTGATGATTTTCCAGCACCTACACATTCAAAAACAGATAAGTATCCTTATTTCATTTTCATTTATGCATTTAATTACATATAAACATGGATACTTACTTGACATTGTGACAGAACCTGAGGATACCTCTTGAGAATCCTGGGTATTTGCTTTAAATGATCTTATTTCAGGATCAAGCCTCCGAAAAGCAGCAAGCCTTTCCTTCGTTGCAGGTGTTGAAATAAGGTGTGCGACAGTGATAGCTGCAAAATAGAAACAAAAGGATGTTAGTGATCCTCAGCAGAAACAAGGTCATCTGGTGATCCTTCTAAGGATCCTCTATCCTACCATGGGTGGTCCATTCTCTAGGCAGATCCTTTCCATCAGGGAGAGAATCCTTTCTGACAAAGAAGAATCGCCGTTTCCAGTTTGTGTCATTCTTAGTGGCTTTGAAGATGGGGTGTTCTTCACCAGGTTTATGTTTGAGTAGATATCGGTGGGATCCATGGCTAACAAGGTCATACATCTCTGCATACTCCGACATTCCCAGATCAATTCCTTCATGTTCAATGATCCTTTCAAGGGTATATAAGACCCTCCAGATCATTGGCATCGCTTGAATGTAGGAGATGGCGGTAAGAGAGAAGAAGGATTGGGTGAAATCTGGAAAAGGATACGAGTATCCTATTGTAAATGGTGTGACCGGAAAAGCCACCCAAGTTTCAGAAATATAGTCACTTAGAACGGTGGGGTCAAATGGTTTGAAAACGGTGTTCGCCGGGAAACAATGGCGGATTCTGTCCATCTGTGGATCGGTAAAGCAGCATCTTTCTTTCACAGAATCTTTGATGATCTCTTGGGACTTCAGGGGACTGTCCTTACGGTGATCCTTAACCGGCGAAGATCTCAACATCATCTTGATCGCATATAAAGATAAAGATGAGGAAAGAAGGAACAGAGAAAGAAGATGAAGAGAGAAAGGAGAGAGAATTACCTGATCGGATCTTCGAATGAGGATTTAAAGGAGGAAACGCACGAACTTAAATGCTCTCTAACCCTTATCTCTAACTTCAATTTATAATGATGATCTTGCAGGGTAGTCACTTCAGTGACGTCAGGATGGCAACGGATAGTTCGATTACAACGGCTATATATCCGTTAGTTGGTTACGGATAAGAACAAGAAAATACAACTCGTTTATTTACAAATTACTCCTTATATTTTGGGGGCAATTATTAGGGGAGGATTTTTTAATGATCAGTGATCCTCATTTACTGTTAGGCTTAGTGATCCTCAATTCTGTCTGAATTAGTGATCCTCAGAAAGTATTGTAGGGTCAGGATCATGGATCATCATAAGGATCCTTATACTAACGATTGTCTGCTTTGAATATGAAGTTGTTTAGCAGGAGTACGAGCTTGGACTTGGTCTTGACGATATTCCTGGAGTATTTTCCATATTTATTCCGCACGTGCATGGCTGAAATGAACGTCACGGAGATCGTGGAGGACTTGCACAAAATGCGGACAGTTTGTTAGCTTAGATATTTTCCATTTTTAAAAGGGGATAGCGAGCTAAATGGAAACACTTGGCTATTTTTAGCTTAACACACACACTAAAAACTGCTCTCACCAGTTCTCGACAATTCACTTGGCGATTACACACTTTTTTGCACATTACACTATAGTGATCCTTGTAACTATCTCGCTATCATCCGAAGTTGTATTACATTTCTTGTTTAATCTGAGTTGGTGATCGGTAGTTTCCATCACCCGAGGTTTTTTATACCGGAGATCATTCATTGATCAAGGGCTTTTTCCTAGCATAAATCTTTGTGTCACTTGTTCATTACATTTCAGAGTGATCCTTAGTATCGTTCATTGATTCAAGCATCACACCTCACAACTTAAAGTTTGGTTGCATTATCATTGCTTGATTTTTGACCAAAACACCATAAAACTTAAACAAATGGCCATGGTTATTGCATGGAGGTTTGAAAGGTCGGAGAGAAGTTTCATCCTAAAGTTCTCTGATAGGAGAAGGGTGAAGGTCAGGACAATTAAATCCATACTTAGTATGGATGTAGGGGTTCAGAGGGATATTCTGGCCCTTGGGCTTCCAATGGCTAACGATTGTGAAAGAACTCGAACGGTAATAAGAAGATTGGAGAGAAAATTTCCAGCAGAAGATGATGATGATGATGATGATGATGATGATAAATTAACGATACTCATCTACCAACAGTTAGCAGTTGGGTGGTGCATGAAGAAGCAGGAACGATTGAAGTGACTTATCAACACATGGTGAAATATTCATTGCCGATGGAGGAAATGTTGAAGACAGAGAGGCTATATCTCCTTGATCAACTCTGTGATTTAGCACTTTCGAACGATGCAAGATCCAGGGTTGCAATGATATTTAAGTATAGGTTGCGGCAAAGAAGAGACGAGATGATGGCGTTATACGCCAATCTAAAATATGATGATGATAAATCTGAAGAAAGTGAGGAACAAAACGATGGGTACAACTCTGATGTAATCCCATACACAGAAGACTATTAGTTTATTTTGATTTTGTCTTATTGTGATCTTATGAAATATTAATGTATGGTAATGAATTATTAACAACGCAACGAACGCCAAAAAATTGACCTGGGAAACGCCATAACGCCAAAAAAAACAGTAAAACGCCAAATAGTTAATGAATCTAATTAACGCCAAAATAATCTTAGACGCAAAAAATGAAGCAGCATGTGACACACGAAACTGGGAAAAAAGAATATTAAAAAGAAAAAAAAAAGCCCCTCGCACCCTGATTATATCCAGCGCCACGTGTTCCATCAGGATGCGTTCTCACCATTCTCAAACTTTAGGACGTTTTCTCCTGATTCCGTATATATATATATAGGGGATCGCTAAAATGAAAACCACCTCTAGTTGTAAGAACCATGGGAACCACTTTTTAGCCTTTAAATCAAATAGATAGATGGATGAGATTAAAAGTAGCTAATATTAATATTAAAAGCTTTTTGTATTATTGTGTCTTTAATATTTTAATCAAAAAGGGTATTTAGGTAATTTTGTGTTTTTTGTCTTATTAGTTTTATTGTTTTTTAATACACTTTTGTCCTACTGCATTAAATGTTTTTTTTTTCTAAAATCAGTTTTTTTTATTAAACAAATATATTCAAATCAGATTTTTTTGATAAAAAAATTTACGTGCGTTTTTTACGACACGTTTTTTACGCGCGTTTTTTGCGACCCGTTTTACGCTCCGTTTTTTCACGCCGTTTTACGACCCGTTTTTTACGACCCGTTTTACGGCCCGTTTTTTACGACCCGTTTTACGGCCGACTTTTTCACGCGTCGTTTTTCCAACGCGCCGTTTTTACGTTAACGTTTTTTACGTTTTACGCGCCGGTTTCTTACGTTAACGTTTTTCTAAGTTTTACGCGTCGGTTTTTTACGTTTTACGTTAAAATTTTTACGTTTTACGTTTTTATGTTTTACGTAAAACTTTTTACATTTTATGTAAAACTTTTTACGTTTTACGTTAAAATTTTTACATTTTACGTTTTACGTTTTTACGTAAAAAGTTTTACGTTTTACGTAAAAAGTTTTACGTTTTACGTTTGGCGTTTGGCGTAAAACTTTTTACGTTTTATGTAAAACTTTTTATGTTTTACGTTTTAAGTAAAAAAGTTTACGGTTTACTTTAAAACGTTTACGGTTTAAGTTTTTTTTCTTTTACAAAAACTTTTTTACACAAAAACGAACGCACCCAGAAAATCGTTACTCGGTGGGTGTCTCAGATAGTTTGCTATCATCATCGACGCCTCAAAAAAAACCCAACAAACAAAAATAAAAAAGAACGAGTGGATTCTGGAAAAAAAAAGTTTTGGCTCAGATTTTCCGAACATCAGAGGCTGCAAAGTGGGGTTGCGAGTTCAAAAACCTACCCTCCACCATCCTTGCCACGCCATCGTCCTTTTTTTGCATCATCACCGCCGATTCAAAAAGCCACCAGATTCAACCCAGATTCAACATGAACAACATTCAAACCCAGATTCAACATGAACATCATTCAAAAACAGAATATCATTCAAACGCAGATTCAACAGGATCAAAAAAGGTCCCAATAACATCATTCAAACCCAGATTAAACATGAACAACATTCAAGCCCAGATTCAACAGAATCAAACCCATAAAGTCAAACCCCCAAGATTCAAAACCATATTCAACAGAATCAAACCTGCAGCAAAAACACAAAAGATTCAAACCCAGATTCGAACACCCACCACCAGATTCAACAGAAATTAAAACCCATAATCAACAAAATTCAAACCCAGATTCAACAAAAAAAAACCCCAGATTCGAACACCCACCACCAGATTCAACAAAATTAAAACACAAAGATTCAAACCCAGATTCGAACATCAAACCCACATAGTTCATCAGACCCACATACCAAATCAAAATCCCCAACATATCAAAACAGAGATAAAAAAAATACCATCTATAAATCAACAAAACAGGCCAAGGAACTCGTCGGGAGGAGACCGGGACCTCCGCCGCTCACGGCGGCGCTGCCATCAGATTCAAGAACACCCAAAATCAAACCCAGAAAAATCAAAAACACATACCAAAAAAACCATCGGTATCACCGGCTTCATCGGCTCAGCCACCGCCGCCGGCCCTCTCCACCCACCCACCATCCCTAACGCCACCCGCCAAAACCCGCACCGGTCTCCCCCACAAAACCACCACCGGTGGCCGCCAGTGACGAACAGTTGCAGGTAGTGTTCGTCGTCGATGTGCTGTGCAGGAGATGAAGATGGAGTGGAGTTGCAGGTTGGTCGGAGACGGTGCCGGAGAAGATATCAGCAGAGGAAATGAGGTGGTTAGAAGGTGAGTCGGATGAAGATGGAGTGGAGTTTCAGAGTAAATTGATTTTAGAAATGGGTTTTCTATGTGCAGTGACATTTTTAAAACAAGAAAGATGAAGAGGAGAAAGGAGAGAGGAGATATATATATTAAATGAAGAGAGAGGGAAGATATGACACTTGGGGTAAAAGACCAAAATACCCTTTGTGTTTGCATAATCTGATTGGCTTAGAGTCATAGAGTGGTTCTCGCGGTTCTTACAACTGGATGTGGTTCTTATTTTAGCGGCCCCCTATACATATATATATATATATATATATAACTTATAATAAACAATTCAAAATAATGTCACGTGGTAATACCTCCTCTCTTTCAAACTGATTTATTTATTATTTAAGCAATTGTCCAATTATTATTTTTTATTTTTAGCCAACTGTATCATATGTTATATAAACTCATAATCCGTTTTAGTTGATAACCTATGAATTATTTATTTATGTTGTACTTTGTTGATCTTAAAACATTCATAACTTATTATGTCTTTACCACTACACTAACATCTGTAAGAATGTTTTATTTTTTAGATAAATCAAACACATTTTTTAAACTTAAAATAACAACTGCGTACTATAACACTTTATCACGTTATTACCAAATATCTTACATATTCGGACGATTTGGTCCCAGATTTAAAAAAAATGAATAACTAACGTGCCTCGGTTAACCGATAACCCAGACGGATCGACATAATGGATTAATACACTTAATTTATAGTTTAGATATATTAAAGTTTTAAAATCAAAAACTTTGTCGTTCATGATCATGCTTCAACCTTCCTGTGAACGTCTCCAAAGAGATATCGGATTAATAGTGTTCGGTTCTTCAAATGCTTGGTTGTCCTTAGAGGTGTACCAAAAAAACCGGTTTTGGAACCGGAACCGGAAAAAAAAAACCGAAACCGGTTTTTTTTAACCGGGTTTTATTTAAAACCAGTTTTAGAACCGAACCGGCGGTTGGCGACCAGTTACTATTATTGATTTGAAAAACCGGTTGATAACATAAACCGGGTTTTAAAAACTGGTTAAAACTAGTTTTTTTTTTTGCAAAAACCGGTTAAAAACCGTTTTTTTTTTTTTTTTTGTCAAAAACCGATCCCTACCGGTTACACCGGTTACTGTTTTGGACTTGAAAGACCGGTTATTAAAAAAAACGGTTTTTGTTTTGGATGAAACAACCGATTCGGTTAAAAATCGGACCGGTTTTTCAAAAAAAAAACCAATTTGTACACCTCTAGTTGTCCGTCCTGCTACCGCCTTTGTAAAAGCCTAACATAAACACTAAAAATAATTAGTCTTTGAGTTAAACGGTCAAACGCGATTAAAACAACAAAGAAAAACAAATTTTCTTTTTCAGAGGTTTATTCCTCTATAACCCAATTTACATCCAATTCGGTCCATTTTATTTTTAATTCTTTAGAGAATTATTCCTCTACGCTTCTTAAACTATGACCCACTACAAGAGGCCATATTCCTTGAGTTTTTCGCTCTTACTATTAGGTTTGAGTTTATTACTTAACAACCTGTTTGGGGGCATTATGCATACGAGTTCATGCCTCGTATTTTCTTATATTATCGAGATGATCAATTCTATCAAAGAACTCATTTTTAGATCTACCTTGTGGTAGTTTTCCCAAAACATTATTCAATGGTGTTTTAGTCAATTTTAGCTCTTTTTCGAACTGGAAAACTTTTTATACTTTTAAATGAAAACTAGCGGGCACATTTAGCTCGTTATCCCATTTAGACTTATTACGTCCTTAAGGACTTAAAAGTTCACAATGATTTAGTAGTTTAAAACCCATCTGGTCAAAATTTCGTGTCATAGACATGTCCTCGGCTCTAAAGGCCGTTTTACCAAAATACTAGATATACCTCACTTGAGGTGGTCTAGTGTCCACCCTTGACTCAATCAACTCTAGTCGGACCATAAGCACTCACCATGAGTATGACCGATTACACCTGGCGTGGGTCAAAACATTGACTCATTATCGATACTTTACAATTATCACTTTCTATTTCTTGGCAATGCATGCCCTTACATTATGCTTACCTGTAACGATAAGACTTAACAAACAAAGCATCAAATGTCATATTTAAACGGAGATAACATCACCATTTGACCCGTTTATCCATCTGACCCATTCATTGCTTATCATTCTGGCTATTCAACTAACCACGTAATGTTTATTGCCAAAAGAAAGTGCATACTTACCATCTTACTCATTTGACCCGGTATGGTTTGCACCATAGGTACGTATTTTCAAAATTCATTGGTTTACCACCAAAAATCCATTTTTACTTGCTCGGCCCATTTTGGTTCGCACCACTAAATGTTTACCACCAAAAACTCATTTTTACTTGTTTGGCCTGTTTTGGTTCGCGTCGGCCTAAGTTTAGTTCCTTACTTTTATTTAGCTTTAACTCACTTACCTCTTAGTATTTAAATCAACATATAACTAAGTTAGATAACCTAGTTACTTTTATTTCGTGTCATACATAAACTTGTACTACTTAATAAAATCAAGTTATGCGTCATCATAGAGTATGACCGACTTACAGACCGTGTCGTCCCGATCAGTCAAAAACTCAATTAACCTTTGTAGCTAGGTTAAGTCGGGTATCGTATCCACAAAGAGCATGTGGTCAGTATTGCACGACATGTTCGATTAGTTAGACTATTTACAAAAATATACAACATAATTATGAAGTTTGCTAATTTTATTTGTTTGTTTGGTTTGAAAAGAACTCAGAGTGAACCGACAAATGGCTATTGTTTAAAACAATTTTTTACTAACTAAGACTGCGAAACTTAACTAAATGGTTGAAAACAATAAATTAGAAACAAGTTCCACACCCGATTCGATAATTGTAAGACCTAGGGTTCCTACATGTTTTAACTTGATTTAGTTGCATATAGTGATTAACGGATTTATATCATGAAGCTTAGGTGCCAAAAGCTATCAATGTCATAGACAACGGACCGCAATGCACTTCGTTACATCATACATGTAAATCCTAACCGAAGATAAGGCATGATTGCACATAACCATTTCGCAAAGTCAAATTTTATCATCACTCAACAATTTACGAATTCCAAAACAAATGCAAGACAATTATCAAAGGTTTCAAATACTAAACAACTTGTCACAAAATCAAACTAAACACAAATGTGTAAACCCTATAAAATCTTATACCAATCTACACCGGGGTGAAACCGAGGAGACTAGCTGCTCATGGTCGAAGGGATGCGATCACCGGATGACGAACACGAAAACCACGCCATGACCTTGAGTCTTGAAGGAAGGATGAAGGTTAGGGTCTAGAAGGTGAGTGTGAAAGGATGAAGATGATGGTGGACTAGGGTTTTGAAGTGTGGATGATGATTGGTTAGAGGTTAGGGTTACTAGGTGAATGTTAGAGATGAATAAGATCCTTGATTGTGGCACCCCAATGTGTTTTTGAACTCCCAAGACTCGTAACTCCCAAAAATTGGTCAAATGAAACCTTGCAACCCTTCCCCAAACATTCAAACAACAAATTATGCAACACGGACAATGGGAGGCCATCGCCGACGGCCAAGAGTGGCGTCAGTGACGCCTTGTGCAGCCTCCAAGTTCTTCCGACGGCTTATTTTGCTGTCTACGGTGCATTTTCTCTAACGGGACATCTGTGATGCGTCGCCGATGGCCCAGGAGGGCGTCGGCGACGGTGCCTGCAAGTTGAGATTTCCGTTTTTCCCATTTCTTGATCTCGGTTGACGCGTTTTCCGTCCCGGTGGTCCGTAAAGCTCCCGAATAGCTCCTTAAACTCCATTAGACCTGGAAAACACAACTCTAATCAAAAGTAGGCTAAACGAAACTAAAAATCACATAAAAACATCAACTTAAACATATACGAACATCGGTTTTCGACCACGTATCACATCCCCACACTTGTCTTTTGCTTGCCCTCAAGTAAATATGTTTTTCACTTTCACGTGGGTTGAACAAAAAACACACATCCCATTCTTGAGACTAAAGTTAAGGTCTAATATCATACCCGTTCATGATTTTTACAATTTTCAAAACATTTAGCGGTAAAGTGAATAATCACATAGAAAATGGTTACCCAAGATTTACTCGCCCTTGAAACTAACAAATCAAGCACATCCCTCACAATGTTCTTGATGCGTGCGAAGTGTTATATATATTAGGTGTATATTTTAAGCCCTTTTTAACACTTATTTTAGCCAAGTTTTAAATTTATAAAACACGATATTTCACTAACACTAAACACACATATGGGCAAGTGCACCCATCGTTGAGTGTAGTATAGCGTTGGTAAGATACCGAGGTCGTCCAAGGACACAAGAGCTTTTAGTACCGGTTTATCCTCAACGTCTAACCAAAATAAAAGTTTAGAAAAATGTTTTAAACTAAGAAAATTAAAAGCTAACTAAAATGCTGAAAATAAAAATAAAAGAAAAAACAGATAGACAAGATGAATCACTTGGTTCCGACTCGTATCTAGTATAACCTTTGATTATTTCCGCACTTTTGCACATAATTAAGAGATTATCTTAGTTATTGTAGTAGGCCCCTCTTTTGAAGGTGACGTTACCCTCACCCCAGTAGTTTGAGTCAGCAGGGATACAATCCTAAAAGGGTGGATTATTGGAAGATAATGAATTAAGTTATTAATGCAGTATTGTGGTAGGCCCCGCTTTTGGCGGTGACGTTACCCTCGGCTAAGTAGTCTGAGTCAGCAGGGATACAGTCCTAAATAGCCGGGTTATAGTATTAATAGTAGTTAACTTATGAGGGGATCAAAGAGTTTGGACCCCCGCCATCCAATACCGTGAAGTATTGAAGGAGGTCCTACTAAATTTGACCCAGGTCCATTGCAGGACCTCTAAACGCTGAACAATGGCAAGACCTTTACCAAACCGTTCCCTTAACCCCCTACCAGGTAGCCAACATACCTCCATATAGACCGTGGAGATATGAATGGTGAAAATCCTTTATTTTATATAGACAGTAAAATAATGCCAAGACACCACGGACAAACGATAAGGAAAGATCACCTTCAACATAAGTAACTAGTTATTAAAGTCATTAATACAAAACCAAATAAAAAGTGCAAAAGATTAGAAATAAAAAGTATTATACTAGACACTTTGTCTTCACCAAGTGATATAAGAGACTTAGGCAAACATGGCCTTGATTGTCAAGAACTCTTACGATCAATCTTGGATCCCGAGACGACTCAAACACTCTACGATGGACAATGGATGATGGTGGTGGATGATGGTGTTGTGATGGTGGTGGGTGGTGGATGAAGTGTGAGAGAGGTGGTGTGCCAAGGGATGAGATGAAATGAATCCAAGCACTCCTATTTATAGGCTGAACAGAGAGCTGGACACGGCCCCGTGTCCGCTGGGCACGGCCCCGTGTCCGTCTGACACTCTCTCTCCTCGTTAATTGTAATTCGCAATTACAATAAATGCGTCTGCTGTACTTTCGACACGCCCCCGTGTCCGCTGAGCACGGCCCCGTGGTAGGCAATAGAAGCTTCTATAGGTTTGTCTTTTCTGCTGCTTCTTGGGCACGGCCCCGTGCTGGCTGAGCACGGGGCGTGTTCAGCCTTCTGTTTTCTCTATTTTGCTTTGGAAGGTGCCGTTGAGGGTTCGGGCAGTCCACTAATGTTCCTTTTCTTGTATTTATGTTGGATTTAGCTGTCTTTTTGCTTCTTTTGCGTTTTTGAGCTCATTTAATCCTGAAAATACAAAAGGAAGACAAAAACACTCTTTTTCCAATATTAGTACTAAAAAAGGGTTAGTTTTATGCCTCATTTGATGTAATTTATATGTTGCATTTTACACACATCAAATACCCCCACACTTGAACTTTTGCTTGTCCTCAAGCAAAACTCTTTAATATGTGGCTTACACTCCCAAATGGAATAGGTAGAAGAGAAGGTTTTAGGCTTGTCGTAGAGTGTCGGGATTTCCAAGATCTTTTTGGGTTTTATTTTTATTTATTTACACTCCTATTCGTAATGATTTATTTAGAACTGTTCATAAAAGAAATTACTTATTTGGGCATAACATGCCTTTTTTTTTAAATTCTATTTATATACAAGTT
>JARYGA010057128.1:0-42258 GCA_030545235.1 Helianthus tuberosus | reverse complement strand
ATGAGTGTTTCATCTGACAGACACTTCTTCAGATTAGACACGTGAAAGACGTTGTGTACAGCACTCAGTTCTTCAGGCAGATTTAATCTGTAAGCAACCTTACCAATTTTCTCGGTAATTTCAAAGGGTCCGACATATCTCGGATTAAGCTTGCCCCGTTTTCCAAAACGAACCACACCCTTCCAGGGTGAGACTTTAAGTAGAGCCCGGTCACCGACCTAGAACTCTAGTGGTTTCCTATCCTTATCAGCGTAACTCTTCTGACGGTCACGAGCTGCCACCATGCGTTGCCTGATCTGGGCGATCTTTTCCGTAGTGTCTACCACAAGTTCTGGACCTGTGATTTGGCTGTCACCAACTTCCGCCCAGCAAAGAGGCGATCGGCATTTACCACCGTACAATGCCTCAAAGGGTGCTGCCTGAATGCTGGTATGGTAGCTGTTATTGTAGGAGAATTCCACTAACGGTAGATGCTTTTCCCAACCCTTGCCAAAATCGATCACGCATGCCCTAAGCATGTCTTCAAGGGTTTGGATAGTGCGTTCGGATTGCCCATCCGTTTATGGATGATAAGCGGTGCTCATGTCTAGACGTGAGCCAAAGGATTTGTGCATAGCTTGCCACAACTCAGAAGTAAAACGTGCGTCCCGATCGGAAATAATAGAGGTTGGCACCCCGTGCTTCGAAACCACTTCTTTTAAGTATACCTCTGCTAAGGTGGAGAACTTGTCTGTTTCTTTAATACCCAAAAAGTGTGCAGACTTAGTTAATCGATCCACTATCACCCAAATGGTGTCATTTCTGCGTTGAGACTTAGGCAGGCCAGTAACAAAATCCATGGAAATTTGCTCCCATTTCCATTGCGGGATCTCTGGTTGTTGGAGTAGGCCCGATGGTTTCTGATACTCAGCCTTGACTCTCGCACAAGTCAAACATTTACTGACATAGGTTGCTATGTGGGCTCTCATGCTAGGCCACCAGTATGTAGTCTTTAAGTCGTGGTACATCTTATCCGAACCAGGATGTACTGAGTAACGTGACTTATGGTCTTCATCCATTACGAGCTCGCGTAAATTCCCATAAAGTGGGACCCATATACGTCCGTTTACGTAGTAAGCACCATCTTCTTTTTGTTCTAGCCGTTTCCTTGATCCTCGCAGGGACTCAACCCTGATGTTCTCGGCTTTCAATGCTTCGACCTGAGCGTTTCGAATCTGCTTAGGGAGGTTTGAGTGGATGGTGAGCTGTAAGGCACGGACACGCTTAGGCTTGGTTTCCTATCTGTTGAGGGCATCAGCTACCACATTAGCCTTGCCTGGATGATATTTAATTGCACACTCATAGTCATTCAGGAGTTCGACCCATCGGCGTTGTCGCATATTCAACTCCTTTTGTTCCATTATGTGCTGGAGACTCTTGTGATCGGTGTAAATCGTGCACTTGGTACCGTACAAGTAATGTCTCCATATCTTGAGCACGAAGACCACAGCTCCGAATTCTAAGTCATGTGTCGTGTAGTTTCGTTCGTGGATCTTGAGTTGTCGCGAAGCGTAGGCAATAACCTTCTCGCATTGCATCAGTACGCAACCAAGTCCTTGAATGGAAGCGTCGCAGTAAACAACAAAATCGTCGGTACCTTTAGGTAAGGAAAGAATAGGAGCACTACAAAGGTTCTTCTTTAGTTCTTGAAAGGCAGATTCCTGAGCACCACTCCGTTTGTAAGCAACACCCTTCTGAGTGAGGGTCGTAAGTGGTTGAGCGATCTTAGAAAATCCCTTGATGAATCTACGATAGTATCCTGCCAATCCCAAGAATTGGCGAACTTCGGTCGGAGTCTTAGGTATGGGCCAATTCTTAATGGATTCGATCTTAGCGGGGTCGACGTGAATTCCATCCTGATTGACTATGTGCCCAAGAAAATGGACTTCTCTAAGCCAGAAATCACATTTCGAGAATTTGGCGTACAGTTGCTCATTGAGAAGGAGTTCGAGAATAAGGCGCAGGTGTTGTTCATGCTCCTCTTGACTCTTCGAGTAAATTAGGATGTCGTCAATAGACACAATCACGAACTTGTCCAGGTAGGGTTTGCACACTCGGTTCATGAGATCCATGAAGATCGCAGGTGCGTTGGTCATTCCGAAAGGCATAACAAGGAATTCGTAGTGACCATAGCGGGTTCTGAAAGCAGTCTTAGAGACGTCCTCATCGCGGACTCTCAGCTGGTGATAGCCCAATCGCAGATCAATCTTGGAATAATAGCTTGACCCTTGCAGTTGGTCGAACAGATCGTCGATACGGGGAAGTGGATAACGATTCTTGATGGTGACCTTGTTCAGTTCGCGGTAATCAATGCACATTCGGAATGTGCCATCCTTCTTTTTGACAAAGAGTACTGGGGCTCCCCAGGGTGACGAGCTAGGACGGATGAAACCTTTGTCCAAAAGTTCTTGTAGTTGAGTAGAAAGTTCTTTTAGTTCAGCGGGGGCTAGTCGATTAGGTGCACGAGCTATAGGTGCCGCTCCGGGAGTTAGCTCGATTTGAAATTCGACCTGACGGTGAGGAGGGAGTCCAGATAATTCCTCGGGGAATACCTCGGGATAGTCACGTACAATGGGGAAATCTTCAATCCTCTTTTCCTTTTCCTGGGTATCGGTGACAAGTGCTAAGATAGCGGTGTGCCCCTTTCGTAAACACTTCTAGGCTTTTAAGAATGAAATGATGCCTGTGACTTCTCCGCCTTTGTCGCCTTGAACGATAAGGGGTTTGCCAGGCGGACGGGGAATACGAACAGCTTTCTCTTGGCAGAGGATTTCAGCTCGATGCTTGGATAACCAATCCATACCAATGACGACGTCGAAGCTTCCGAGAATGATGGGGAAGAGATCGATACGGAAGGTCTGACCAGACAATTCTAGTTTGCAGTTACGAATAACGTGTGAGGCCTCGAGGTTTCTACCATTGGCTATTTCAACGATGCGCTTAGAGCTTAACGGCGTAAGGGTGGACTTAAGCTTCTTACTAATACGTAGGGATACATAACTAGCATCTGCTCCAGAATCAAATAATACGGAAACATAACGATCATTAAGTAGGAACTTACCCGCCACCACGTTGGGGTCGTTCCTCGCTTCACCAGCCCCAATCACGAATGCCCTTGCATTGTTTCCAGCTCCCTGATTGTTGTTGTTGTTTCCAGCACCTTGATTATTGTTGTTGCGATTCTGGTTCAGTTGAGGGCAATCCTTTCGCATGTGCCCTATTGCCCCACATTTGTAGCATTCACGGTTGTTTCCTTGCTGCTGCTGTTGTTGTGGTTGATGCTGATTCTGCCTAGCTGGGAACTGACTCCTGCAGTCTTTGGCTTCATGCCCCATCTTGTTGCATCGTTGACACTGACTTTTGCCACATGGCCCACTGTGGTGTCGGTTACATTTGTTACACTTGGGGTGGTTTCCTCGATAGCCACCCTGTTGCTGAGAGCCTTTGTTGTTTTCAGTTTTCCTTTGTTGAGTCGGGGTCTGGGTGGGGTTAGCTTCCTTGCTCTGATTTCCTTCCCATTTACGCTTGTTATCGCCAGAGGTTCCAACAGTATCACTTACCCTTTTGGGCAACTTGCCCTCTTCCACAGCCTGATCGGTGAGTTTGTGAGCAAGTCGGACCACTGGCTGAATGGTATTGAGGTTGGCTGAGGTCACATGGCTCCGGATCTCTGGGGCCAAACCTTTGATGTACAATTCGATCCTTCGATACATAGGTCGGGACATGTTTGGGCAAAGTGCAGCATAGTCGTTGGACTACTTGGTGTAGGTCTCAATCTCTGATCCAACCATCATGAGCTCAAAGTATTCGTTTTCGAGCTTATGAATGTCATCCCTGTGACAGTATTCTTCCTTGATCATGTCCTTGAAATCTTCCCACGCAGTAGCATTTGCAGTTTCCAAACCAAGCATCTGAATATGTGCCTTCCACCATGAAAGCGCGTTTCCTTCAAGCGTACCAGTCGCAAACTTTACCCAGTTAGCAGGGGGACACTCGCAGACAGCAAAGACAGCTTCAGCCTTTTCAATCCAGTGTAGAAGGCCGATGGCACCCTCAGTGCCGTTGAAAGGGAGAGGCTTGCAATCCATGAAAGTTTTGAAAGTACAAACACGTGGTTGCGCAGGCGCTTACTGACCTCTAGGGTGAGCTGCGAAAGCTGCAGCCACCGTGTTGAGCAAGTTAGTGAACTGAGCCTGGGTCATGTTAACGTTTCCTCTCCCGCTTCCACTCATTGTCTTCATAACTAGAAAACACAGTATGAGTGTGATGTCGTAATGTAGCGAGAATGAGGTAGAAGAGGGATGTGTATCTATCTAATTTAGGCACACTAGTACGTATAGTAGAACAACAATATGAAGTAAACAAGCAAGTAAACACAAATCCGAGCTATGAGGTCTATTAGGCTGAGTCTTGCCCTTGGAGTGTAGTGTCGTCATGAGTCACGGGTTATAGTCTGGTTTTTCTCAAAAAGACTTTCTTTTTAAAACCAAGTTCACTATAACCAATGGCTCTGATACCAATCTGTCACACCCCCAAAATCCACATGCGGAGTACCACCGCTTGGAGGCGTGACTGACCAGGATCCAGCCACCAATTATACTGAGCATTGATTAATAGTAAAAATGTACACTAACCACAATAGTTAGTAAACACCATAGTTCGAGGTTTTAAAAGTTTAAGTTCAAATAACAGCTTAAGTAAACAGCGGAAGCATAAACCAAACAGTTTCAAAACAAAGTTCATAGTTCAAGATTATTTAAAACCCAACACATGGGTTAGACGACCACTACATGTTCCCAAGCTGCAAGCTCCTGAGTCACTGGGTACCTGCAAAGCATGCAGTAGGGTATCAACAAAAAAATGTTGGCGAGTTCACGAGTTGTCCAGTTTTTAATTACCAAAAAAACTTGTTTCACCAGTTAATTTATCCGTTTATACATGCCATGGGGAGCTACCCCATAAGTAAGCGACTAAACTGTTTTACAATACCGAATACTTACTTAACCGTACGTTTCCGCAGTGCCCCGTTTGTCAATGTTCTATCATCATTGACGGTTTGCCAGAGGACATTAGTTCACTCCCGTTCCCAGTAACAATGGTCCGTGTGAGGCTGGTTACACCTAAATAGCGCTATTAACTAATAACCCGTTCGCCAGGCCCCGGAGACTAATCGGTATTAAATGGTGGGACTTAAGTGATAGAGTTTCGTTTAGTGTTGCTTGTTGCATATCCGTATAAACAGTAATTAACTAAAAGTTCCCATTTAAAGGGAAGATAGTAGGTTTGTATCCCTTACGAGGGGATAGCGTTGTTTAAGTTTCCGTTTCCCAAAACCACCGGGAACGCATGCTTTAATAGTTGTGAACTCACCTTGGGTTGCTCGGCAGATTAGTTACTTGGTCAAACACGTTGGTCATCACGTCCTAACATGGTTACCAGTATGGGTCAGGAAGATCACGCATATTCTACACATAGCTAACACATTGCATACATAGCATATAAGTATCCACCAAGTTATTGAGTTTGTTCCAATACTTAAGCAGTTAAACAGTAACCGTCTACTCCTAACATACAAATCATCAATGTTATTGGGCCTAGTCAATCATACTAACAGTTAACAGCATCACAGAGTCCAATTAAAACGGTATGCACAGTCCACATAAACAGTAATAAGCACGAACAATCAATACATTCCAGCCCAATAACCAAGACAAGCGGCCCAGTCGAGACAAGGTGGTCTCGACTCGAGAACACGCGGTCTCGAGTCGCAACCGGGAGGTCTCGAGTCGTGGGCTTCTGGTCTCGAGTAGTGCAGGTGTGAGTCGCAACCTCAGAGGTCTCGAGTCCAATCTCGAGTCAAGATCATGGGGTCTCGAGTCGAGACCTTAATGGTCTCGAGTCCCTGAAGTCCGTCTCGAGTTGTCACTATGTGGTCTCGAGTCGCAATCACCGCGTTCTCGAGTTGTAGTCCGATGTTCTCGAGTCGAAACCGGGGGTCTCGACTCGTATTACCTGCTGATTCTAGAACATGTGCCAGCTTGTACTATCCAATAGAATTGTGATTTCATGAAACTATGTACTAACCAATAGGATTTCATAAACATGTTTTCATGTCTAAATTCTAATTAAATCAGATCAAACATCACATATTCAAATGTTTCTCTCATATTCAACATTGTTCATCCTACTCAACATTTGTTCATCATATGTTCATATCATATTTAACACATATTCATAATGTTCTTCATGAGATCATTTAAGCATGAAATGTTGTGATCAAGGATCAAGTAAATCTTGCATCATCTCATCAAACACACATTTGTCCTAAAATGTCTAACATAAATCGGATAGCAAAAATCATCCTAAACTATTAACTATTAATCATTTACATTCAAAACATCTTAACAAAACATTATCATACAATAGTTCACACACATTAGTCATCATTTAACCATTACAAACTCACTAATCATACAAAAATCATGCAAAGAGGCCTCTAAACTAATCATGTATCTCATTCAATAAGCACACATAACTTCTAACACATATTAAAACACTAACCGGTTGTGTTCCGAGGTGTGAGGGTATGGAGGATCGATGAATGGGCTCCCAAATGATGATTCCAAGCTTGAACCGAAAGTTCTAGTGTTGCCGGTTGGATCCGAGAGAGGAAGAAGATGGTTTGTGTGTTGGTGCTCTAGGGTTTTAGTGATGGAAAGAGTGTGTAGGAGAGTGTGTGTGGAAATGTTGCAAATGGTGAAAAGTGGCAAGGTTGGCCACTCTTGTGGGTTTTATACCCGGACCGTGTTGGTGCACCCTAGTGGGTTTCCGAGCGGCATGGCCCAACCGGCCCAACTGTTTCACTGTTTACTCGAGACCAAGTGGTCTTGAGTCGGGTTCATGGTCTCGGCTTACCACATACGACAATATATATTTATTACATACATACAACTTAATGCAAGGATCATATAGCACACCAAGGTAATTCACAAATTTCCATTTAATAACATATTTACACATAATTTCAATACAAGATAGCTGCTCGGGAAAACCCAGAGTGTCACAAAGACATTCACAGATGGAGGGATGACAAATGGTTTAGCAGGAGCTGAATAAGTCTCGGATAAAGGCTTCACCGGTCAGGCATTCACCAGCATTTCTTTCTTTAGTTGCAGTATAGGAATGTCCTCTTAATTCAACTAGAAAGGTTTCTCAGTAACTGAAAATAGTAGCATAAACCACTCCTGCTGAGCTATAAAAGAACCTCTCCTGCCGGAATCATAAACTCCAGATTCTTCTGCTGTTCCTAGAGTTGCAGAAAGGTTGCTTTAGATTTTGAGGCTAAGAAGGGAATTGAGGTAAAGCTGGCATAAGAGAATGATGTTACTGAGCTAATATTCAAACGTCTATTTATGTGAGAACTTCTTGCGCCTTTGGTTGACACCACCTTAGCCTTATTCAGTAAGAGAGGGGTAACTATTAGATAGGGACTCTGGAAGTTCATGTTTCTGGGTTGGAGTCACCGAAGTGGACGATAGGAAATCCGCATCCGCGGGGGTATACGGGGGGAAGCCAGTCTGCAGTAACTCTACTTGCTCCTTTGGATCACTAAGGAAAATCTTTACTCACACATACCGCAGTGTATTCTTGTCAACTCACATAGTCGCACCTACCAACACAACAAGACGACTACCCCCTGCACGCCACTAAACGGCGCTATTAAACGCTTTGGTTCGCCCAATACAAGAACTACAGCCCAATCTTAAAGCTAAAGCCGTGGACTACGCCCCCGTGAGAGCCCTCTATTTGCCTAACGTACTCCTTTACCCCCATACCTTCACTGGGAATGATTGACCTTCGGATTCAAATAATAGCACATCGCGTAATGTAAGCACTCCTTCCCATTTCTTCTTTTATGATTTTATCTACTTGAAATGCTTACAGCTAAGTGCGGAGAAGGTACCCAGGGGACCAAACGAAACGGAACTGAAGGTTCTTCAACTAAAGCTTCGCCAGTACTGAAAGACGACTAAAGATTTATAAAGCAGACTTAAGGATAATACCCCACCTTACCGGATTTGTAAAAAAAGGAAAGGCTCAAAAGACCTACTTGACAAGTTTCCTTATGGGTGAGTTCGTAGGTGGTTTAAGTTGAGTGTAGCGAAAGGAATGGAATGAACTGCAGGAGGCTGAAAAGCCGTAGTGCGCTAGCGCTAGCGAGTTAGCGCAACAACTTACTGTCTTGTTTTCTTCGCTTCTTTTTTTAAGATTAAACGAAAGCGGTTGCTAATGCTTGTAGCTTGCTTCTGTCCTTAGTCAATTTTGGACTGAAGCTGTTTTGACTGTCGTATCTTTTTTTAACCGAATACCTTCCTCTGTCATCTCTGGTCTGTCTCTTTTTGAGAGAAGATTTTCTACCAAGCCTGACTATGAAGAGCTTCGAGTCTATCGGGAGAGGATGTGGTGGCAACCCCCTCAGCTTCGTCTAGAGCCGGGCGTCCAGCCGTGTAGGAAGACTCACCCTAGCCACTATAGCGACCCCACCCCCAACTCTAGCTGAGAAGCACCCTCCATCCACTTCCCCTTTTCCGTGTGCCCAAAAGCCCGGTTTATGAGCCCATTTCCGATTCCCTTACCCAATCTCATGAGAAGCAAGCCCAGCCCTTAAAATGTCCCCAGACAGCCAGCCCTCACCAGGCATTGCTAAATGCTCCGCCAAGAAGCAAGCTCTCCCCAGATGCGAAAGTGGGGAAGCCGGAAGTGGCTAAAGAAGTCGGAGGAAGAAAGTAGTTGGACAACTGTATAGAGTTAAAGAACATCCACCTTTCTCATTCCTTATGTACTTTTTCTTACTTCATCCATACTTTTTTACTTTTTATGAAGTGTGGGGCAAACGGCGCCCTCTACTTCTACTTCTAACTAAAGGCGAAGAGCCGGCATTGCAAGCAAATAGAGAGCCTCCGCCCGTTTGATCGGTTGCGAGCTGGAAAGCGTACCGGCAGTTTTAGTTGTGAAAGGGCCGCTTGCTTAACTTCATTTTTCTATATTATAAAAAAATTATATATATATAATAAATAGAATTCTAAATCTATCTATAAAAAAAGATATATAGAATCTTTTTCTTTTTCCAATTGTTCATTCCTGGGGAGAGGAAGAAGTAGATAGAGCAAAGGCCTCCTCTTTCCGTTCGCTCTTCCCGAAGTGAGCGAATTACATGTAGAGATCCGTAGGGGCTTATAGTTTAATTGGTTGAAACGTACAGCAGACTCGTGGAGCTTGCAGTTTGGATTATCGTAGAAAGAACAAGAGGAGCCGTCTTAGGAAATGACTTAACTTAAAAGACAGATGATGCCCCAGTTTGACTCGAGATCAAGACTCCTTACAGCTCGCACCAATAGCGGAGCGGCCGGAGATTGATTGAAAAGGCGCAGCCCTGCCGCCCCCTAGCTGCCTACCTACTCGTGTTTGTAGCTCGATGGAGGTCAAGACTGTGGTCCGGCGGAAAAACAGAAGTCGTCCGTATCAAGTGATACGTGAATTGCTCAGTAGTGTTTCGCCACTACCGTAGCTGGCGGAAATAGCTTAATTGGTAGAGCATAGCCTTGCCAAGGCTGAGGGTTCAAGTCCCTCCTTCCGCTCCCGGCTTCGTCGTTTAGTGGTAACGAGTGTGCGCCCCTTTAGAGATAGGGGTGAGCAGCAAGCAGCCCTTGTATAGGGTTCCAAACCTATCTTCCTAATAAGAAGAAAGGGGCAAGCCAAAACCTAGTCCTAACAAGTTGCTGGCTTTTCATCAGCCCTTGCGAGCTAGCCTTTTCCCTTACTAGTAAGGGGCTGCTAGTTGTAGCGCGCATTGTACTAGTGAATAGGAAAAGCGAATTGAGATTACTAATGACGGAGGGAGGTTGAGGATAGAACATGTTCGGTCCCTTGCCCTTATCTCCTTCGCCAGAGACTGCAAATGATGGGAATCCTATCGATAAAGAAGAGGTATAAGCATCGCCTCTCGATCCAATCCGTCTCCTCTAGCCTCCCCAAAACACTCTTGATACGAAAGAGACCTCCCGCCATCGGGTTTCTTGCCGGATCTGCGTCTGAAATCTGCATCTTCTTTTCAGGGTTTAGCAAGCCGGGTTGTCAATATTGAGGGTAACACTTTAGCTCCGAGACGGGGAGTTGTTCAATCGTCTCAGTCTCAGACTTCTCAATCTGAATCGAGGTTGTTTAATGTGATTGATGAACTAACGAAGATCACCTTTCCGGTGGATTTGGAGTTGGAGCAACGTGGTCAGGTTTCTGATGAGGATGCGAATAAAGTTCATGCTGATGCTTCTCAGAATATTCATGGTCAAGTCAATGGAGCTGATGGGCCTTATGCTTCGAAGCTGAAGTCGAGTAAGATTACTAAACCTGTTAACTTCAGAATTTTAAAATCTGAGGAAGTGCTTGAGGATGTCGACATTGTTCTTCCCAAAGAGGCTGTTAGAACTAGCTAGGATAAGTATGCAAACATGTTATATGGCTATTTTCTGGGGAAGAGGCTTGCGTTTCCCGTCGTTGAGTATTTTGCTAGAAAAAACTGGGTGAAGTTTGGCTTACAAAAATCAATGATGAACTCGAATGGTTTTTTTATTTTTCAAGTTCTCCTATGAAAAGGGAATGAAGGAGGTTTTGGAAGGTGGTCCATGGCTGATTAAAAACACCCCGTTTTTTGTTAAATGCTTGGTCTCCAACTACAATTCTGAAGAAAGATGACATCAAGAAGGTGGCAGTTTGGATTAAAATCCATAATGTTCCATTAGCAGCTTATTCGGATGATGGATTGAGTATGTTAGCAACTAAATTGGGCACCCCAAAGATGCTTGATTCCTATACAGCTCAAATGTGCTCAGACGCATGTGGTAGGAGCAGTTTTGCTCGAGCTTTAATTGAACTATTGGCTGAAGAGGAATTAAAAGAGGAACTAAAAATTGCTATCCCCATGGTAGATGGTGAAGGATATGTGAAAGAAACTATGAAAGTGGAATATGAATGGCGTCCTCCGAGATGTGAAACATGCAAAGTGTTTGGTCATCAGGGTTCGAATTGTCCTAGGAATGTTAAGGTTGTGCAAAACAATGTGGAAGAAAAGGATGCTGATGGTTTTATCTTGAACAAGGGTAAGCCTAACAAAAAGAAGGGGATCATGGTTAATAAAGTGAAACAGAATTTTGTTTATCGACCCGTAGAGAAGAAATCTGGCAACAATGGAGGGGAGCGTCTACTAGTAGTTCGGTTCCTACTTCTAATCCGTTTTCTATTCTGGACAAGGAAGGTGATGGTTCTAGTAAAACAGTGAACATAAATCCAAATAGTTTCTATGATACTCGTAATGAAGTAAATGTCGATGATGATGAGAACATTGAAACGGTGTATGATGAAACTGCAAAATTTATGGAAGCAGGTATTAAACCAAATTCTGAGGGGGCAAGCACTCCCGGTTCAGTTAGTTTTGATGGGTAGTACTGCAGCTTGGAATATTAGGGGATTGAATCTCTCCCTTAAGTAAAAGGAGGTTCAGGAAGTTGTCAATGAAAACCATCTTAATGTTTGTGCCATTTTGGAATCTCATATGGATGTATCTAAAGTCTATGATGTTTGTCAGACTATTTGTAGAAGGTGGAGTTGGACGTCTAATGGGGCGATATGTGATAAGGGTACTAGGATTATTGTGGGTTGGAACGCGGATGTGGCTGATCTTATGGTTATCTCTCAAACAAATCAGGTTATGCATACTCAAGTGATTAATAAAGCTGATAATAAATCGTTTTTTGTTCCTTTATTTATGCGGATAATAACTATGTTAAAAGGAAGGATTTGTGGCAGAATTTAAAGGTTCATAGTTGCTTTGTAAACAATAAACCATGGGTCTTGTTGGGTGATTTTAACTCATCTTTGAACTTGGAGGATAATCTTTATGGGTCATCAAGTGTTACAACGGCTATGAGGGATTTTAAGGAGTGTGTGGAGCAGATAGAGGTGTTAGATATTAACCGGTTCGGGTTACACTATACTTGGAATCAAAAGCCGAAGAAGGGTATAGGTAATATGAAGAAAATTGATAGAGTTATGGGAAATGCGCAGTTTCTGGTGGAGTTTCCTTCGGCTCATGCTGTTTTTCAACCGCATCGAGTTTCGGATCATAGTCCGTGTGTTTTAAAGCTCCCTAGTCTCGCGAAAGTGGGCCCGAAATCATTTAAATTTGCTAATTTTTTAGTTCACAAGGCTGAACTCAGGTAGGAAGTCTCGAAAGTGTGGAGTTTGCCATGCACAGGTAATCGTATGTATTGTGTAGTTAAACGTTTGAAGCAGCTAAAATCTCCTATGCGAAAACTATTGTATAAGCAAGGAAATTTGCATGAGAAGGTGGTTAAACTAAGGGCGGAGTTGGATGAGGTCCAAATGGCTATTGATGGTGATCCGTTTAATGTAAGTTTACGTGGGAAAGAGGCGGACTTAGTCAGTGTTTTTAATGAAGCTAAACTGGATGAGGAGCGTTTTTTAAAACAAAAATCCAAGGTGGAATGGCTTCAGGTAGGCGACTCAAATTCGGCTTACTTTCATAACTCTCTCAAGTGCAGAAATCATGTTGCTCGCATAGATTGTATTAAAGATCGAAATGGTATCGTTTTTGAGGGGTGGACGTCTCGAAGGCTCTGGTTGAGCATTACACTCAGTTTTTAGGAGTCGAGGGTAATATTACTGAGGTCATGAATCCTAAGTTATTTCATAGGAGGTTGTGTCCGTTGAAGGCTCAGAATATGGTTCGGGATGTCTTGCTAGAGGAAGTAAAGGAAGCTATGTTCTCTATTGGTAATGATAAGGCGCCAGGCCCAGATGGTTTTTCTGCTGCTTTCTTTAAACATTCTTGGGATGTGGTGGGTAATGATATCTCTTGTGCTATTCAAGAGTTTTTTGCTAATGGGAAGCTGCTCAAGGAGGTAAATCATACTATATTGGCTCTGATTCCTAAAGTGCATACTCCTAATTTGGTTATGGATTATCGACCCATTTCTTGCTGCAATGTTCTTTATAAGTTCATTAGCAAGATTATCACAAACAGAATTAAGGTTGGTCTTAAGTACTCTTAAAAACCCTAATTCTCTCTCTAGCTATGGCGACATCTGATCCTCTTAAAACCCTAGGTCTTTCATCGTGATTCGTCAATATCAGATCGGCTATTAGGGGTTCCAACTTCTAATTCGTAATCTGTCTTGGTGGATTATCTGATTTTCGACTAGGGTTTTTTCTTATCGCCGCCGTTAACTTTTGTTTCAAGCATATTGGATTGAATTGTTGGTTAGTCGGACTTGATTATTCATTATTTCTTTCTGATTTGTATGATTCATGGGTTAGGGTTTCACCTAGTTTAGGGTTTGATTCTGTTCTTGTTCGTTGGATTTGTCTGGTCGCGTTTGTTTGTGTGTTTGCGTTCTGCTGCTTGTTTCGTAGGGTTGATAGAGAGTTGTATTTTCACTGAATGGATGATCGAGCAAAATCTGGTGGGAAACCACAAGATGTCCATGGTAAGCCTACAGTGTCGTTTCAGGATTTGGCGAATCGGGTTATTGATGTTGAAGGGAATACCCTACAGCCGAGACGTGGATTCCTGCTGAATGAGACTAAAAGTTCAAGCATCTTTGACGAGAATTCTAAAGGTTTGGCTCCTGTCCGACTAGGAAACCTGGATGCGAATTTCTGGGATTCTCCGGATATGGGATACACGCCATTTTCAGGTTTGGATAAAGCGAAGTCGGTGGCTGATCAGGGTCTGGAAAAATCATCCGGTATTGCGGTTCCTGTTTCTTTTGCTAATGTAGTGAAGAACACTAAGGTAAACTTCAGGGTAATGGAATCGAATGAAGCTGTTGATGGATCAGACGTAGTTATTCCATTGACATCGGTTAAACAAGTCTCAGACAGGTATGCTAACTCTTTGTATGGGTACTTTCTGGGTAAACGATTGGCATTCCCTGTGGTGGATTTCTTTGCAAAGAACAACTGGGTTAAATATGGGTTATCTAGATTAATGATGAATGCAAACGGGTTCTTTTTCTTTAAGTTCAAGACTAAAGAAGGGATGAATCAAATGTTAGAGGATGGCCCTTGGTTGATAAGAAATGTTCCGATAATCTTGAAAGAGGGGCCAGCCTCTATTAAGATGGAGAAGGAGGATATCAAAGTTGTTCCAGTTTGGGTCAAGATGCATGATGTGCCGTTAGCGGCATTTACTGAGGATGGTCTTAGTTTGGTCGCATCTAAGATTGGGGTTCCTAAGATGTTGGATTCGTATACGGCCACAATGTGTGCTGAGTCTTGGGGAAGAAGCAGCTATGCTAGAGCTCTCATTGAAGTGCAGGCGGGGTCCGATTTAAAGAAGAGTGTTACTGTTGCAATCCCATCTTTAGATGGTGGTGGTCATTCTAAGGTGGAGGTGAAAATTGAATATGATTGGGAGCCTTTAAGATGCTCATCTTGTTGTGTTTTTGGTCATGAAGATAGCTCATGCCCAAAGAACCCTCAGGTTGTTTCGAGTGGGGATTCTTGAATGAAAAATGATGACTTTCAGGTTGTGGGTGCCAAGAAGAAGAAAGCTAATAACCAAGGTCTTCATATGAAGAACCAGAAGCCAAAGGTAGTATATAGGCCAGTTGTCAACCCTAAACCAAAATCGTCCTTGAGGAAACCGATGAACAATCAGGTCTCAACGTCAAACACATTCGATGTCCTTAAGGACGATAATGGAGGTCAGGGAGGTATTCATGTGGGTCGTCTGGAGAAGAAGGCTACGCAGGATTATGACAAGCAGGATTCAGATGAGGAGGAGGTCGTTGAAGTCTACAATGAAACTAATGAATTTATGACTTCGGGTACACATCCTTCATCTTCTAGAGCAAGGGCAAGTAACTCCTCCACAAAGGTCTCCAATGGTTAGACAGGATCTGATGCGAGTTAAGGGGTTGCCGGTCTGTGGCAATTTCATTTTTGACGATGGAGGATGAGCCGTTTTTGGTTTTGGTGTGATTTTGTCTTGTCTACTTTGTTCTTTGATGTAAAGTAGACTAGGTTATGGGTTGTCTTAGAGTTGTTTGTTTTTTATTTTGGTTTACATATATGGGGCATGTCCTGTATATGAATTAGTGTGGAACACATCCTCACTACTTGTACTTATTTGCGGTTGTTTTTTTAATAGAATCACCGGGGTAACCCTTTACCCAAAAAGAATTAAGGTTGGTCTTGATGATGTGGTAGATATTAATCAATCAGCGTTTGTTCCTGGAAGACGTATTTCTGATAATATTTTGCTGACACAAGAACTGATGCACAATTATCACCGTAATATTGGGCCGCCAAAATGTGCTTTTAAAGTTGATATACAAAAGGTTTATGATACGGTAGACTGGTCGTTTCTAAAGTCGTTGCTTGTGGGTTTTGGGTTTCACCCCAAAATGGTGCATTGGATAATGCTTTATGTTACTGCTGTTTCCTTCTCTGTTGGAGTGAATGGTAATATTCATGGCTTTTTTCAAGGCAAAAGGGGGTTGCGACAAGGTGATCCAATGTCACCTTATTTATTCACTATGGTTATGGAAGCTTTAACACTTATTCTAAAGGATTTGGTGAATAAATCTTCCAATTTCAAGTTTCATAACCTTTGTAAAAAAACAAAGAATTGTGAATGTCTGTTTTGCGGATGACTTGTTTATGTTTTCTAGAGGCGATGTTTCTTTGGCTAGGATTATTATGGATGGGCTGGAGAGGTTCAAGAATGTGTCGGGGCTAGTTCCTAGTATGGCGAAGAGTATCGTGTTTTTTGGTAATGTTGCTAAGGAGGTTAAGCAAAGTATTTTACAGGTGATGCCGTTTGAGGAAGGCTCTTTACCAGTTCATTACTTGGGCATGCCCCTTTTCTCGTCAAGGTTAGTGTACAAAGATTGCAAGATTCTGGTTGAAAAGATGGAAGCTAGAATTGTTAGTTGGAAGAACAAAACTTTGTCTTTTGCTGGTCGTCTTCAACTTATAAAATCCTATGACAACTGTGCTCTGTAATCGATGTACAATGTAAAACAATGTTAATTATTAATAAAACAATGTGTTTTGGTGTTATTATGTGTGTATTTATGTTTGATGATTTTACGATTTGATTCGATTCGATTTCAAGCTTTAAATCGCTTTCTGGAAAGTTATACGCAAACTGGTGCGTAAACGCAGTCAGTTTAACGCGACAAACACTCTGGAATAGTGAAATAGGCTTAACATACCTTAAACATCCTTCACATAACTTAGAAATAAGTTTTGGATGGTTTGGTGTGTCGAAAACAAGTTTGTTCGATCGCAGGGACTATTTGTGTCAAACTGCGAAACTATACCGATTTGTATAGTAACGAACATTCCGGAACTTGTTCATAAGTTAAACATACCATAAATGTCCTTTACATAGCTTAGAAATAGGCTTTGAGGGGTTCGGTATGCTAAAATAAACTTTATTGATCAATAGGGACTAAAAGCGTCAAAAAGTAAATAAGTTTGCATTTTCGCGCATATCTTACGTTCTGAATATATCCGGACACCCAAAAATTTATGTAATCATTAAAATATTTTATTTTAGTGATTGGCATGATAAAATTCCATTCGTCGCTTAATTTGGATCGTTTTTGCGTTCGTTACGACTTCCGTCGTAATTAATCGAATAACACAACCGTACGACCAAACGAACCGACATCCGAGATGTTTTTGAGCATTTTTTGAGTTCCCAATACTTTAACTTCATTTTAGAGCCTTGAAATGAGGTTAACAGGGCTTAAACGTGACAAAAATGCATCAAAACTCAAGTTTCTAGGCTGCAGGGGCTGAAACTGTCAAACTGCCAAACTTCTTACACGGCCGCATAAGCCCAGGTCTTCTCTTACGTGGGCCGCGTGGGCTTGCCAGACAGAAACATTGAATCTGGACTTTGGGCTTGTTTTTGACGGTTTTGGCAGCTGATTTAGCATACTTTGGGCAAGATTTGATGGTTTTTTTCAGGTCCCTTGTATTCTAATACCATGAGCCCACATGTATGGCCAAGATCTTCCCCCTTTAGCAAGAAACGATCCTAACGGTGAACCGAAAACTATAAATAGGCATGCCCTCATTCCATTTTTCCTCACATTTGATCTGAGATTTCTCTAAGTTGATGTGATTATTCACTTCATACCTGAGAATACTTGCAATCAAATCTCTTTGGACCCTTTGTAAGTCCTCTTTCGTTCTTTTATGCGTTTTTAGCATGAAAGTCAAACTCTGTTTGACTTTCTGCAATGACCAGTTTATAGTTAACACGAAGTTCGTTTGAACTTCGCAACGTGATCGTAATCACGATGGTTATAGTCCTTAGTGACTATACCTACTGATTACCACATTGACTAGGCGTAGTGACGAGTCGTAGTTTCGGTCAAAATGCGCATTTAAGCGTATTTTGCAACCAAACTACTCTTGGTATCAAAACACTTTGTTTTGATATCAAAACCTGTTTTCTAACCTAGTTAAGCATGTTTTAACATGCTTAGCTCGTCACTTTTAGTTTAGTGCTTGTTTAGAGTCGTAAGTCAAGTGGTCTAAACCACCGCTTAGACTTTCGAACTCGACCCGTTTGGTCGATCATTAGGATCCGACCAAGCATGTTTAGTGACCATAGTTGCATAGGGAATAACCTTCCGAGGTTATACCTTATGGTCACCTAGTTTAAGTAGTTGTACGATAGGTAGTTTATATGCCTTAGGTAAATGACCAAAATGCCCTTTTCATGCATAATTGGATTTTAAGCATATGTAACCTAACTTTTGTCACCTAAACTGATTATGCAACCTATTTAAACATGTTTAGGGCATATAATACTTGTCATAGGACTAGTTAGACGTCTCGAACGCGCGTTTACGCGAACGACGCGTTAAAGTAGCGTAAGCTACCTTAATGGGTCGTAACGGGTCGAAATCACTTAGGTTAGGTTCCGATTTAAAATGTAGGCTTTGTTAAACCATATCACATGAGTTCCAATACTCATTTGGTTTACAAGACCTCATTATGTCCGATCTTCCGATTTAGATGTCGATTTATTTACTAGTGAATCGATTGTTAGGTGCTGCTTGAGTTTCCTTGGTTTGATTGAGCTTGTTGAGTTCTTTAGATTGAGGATACTTTGCACTTCGATGTGAGTACATAGTTCCCTATTTTACTGCTTTCAATTGTTTTGGGGTGATTCATATGTATTAAACGATTTCGAGGTTTAAACGATGGTTTCAAAAACGATTTAAATGGTTTATATTAAACTAATAACGATTTCGATAATGTGAACGAACTTGTTGGTTGTGGTTACATAATGAATAACATTCATTAATTTTGGCCGAACCGACAAGTATTAGGTTATGGTACCACAGGATCTGACAAATCCCGTTATCAGACTACACCCATGGTTATGTGTGGGGGTTATGTAGGTAACGACCGAATCTGATGATTGTTAACTTACCGTTTGGTGGTTTGTTAATACGAGAAGCGAGATAGTCGAGTCACGAAGGTTTGAATGTTATTAGCGAGACGACCAAAAGTAGTTTCACAATTAAAACGAAAACGATTTTGGGACGAGTTAAACGATTTGATACGACTTAAACGAATTGGATAAACGATTGGTTTTAGGTAGTGATTAGATAATGGGATGGGTGTAACATGATAGAAGCATGGTAGATACGCCGCTGGTACATCTTATATATAAGTGCTTTTATCATATTACATTTTGTGTCATTATTTAGTTAACTGGGGAAACGATTTTGAAACGATGTCACACAACGAGGTTTTCAAAATGATATAAACCATACGAGTTTTATTAACGAGTTTTTTTTACGAGATATTTTACGAGCTGGTTTACTAAAACAAATGTTTTTAGGTTAAGAATCATGGCTACGAGATTTTATAAACTATAACCAATTTGATTTGAGTTGGTTAATTATGTTGCAATACACTTTTCAAAACGAGGTTTGTACTTTTGACTCTTGTAGTCTAATAAGGTACTGCAACATATAAATGAGCCATGAATCCGATAATCTCATAAAACCTAAGTGCTCGCCAACATTTCTTTGCTGACTTTATTTTTACATATGTTTCAGGTGGTGTTGCTTGATGTTGATTGCTAGGATGCTTGAGTCACATAGGATCTGGACGAGGCCTTAGTGACTTAAAAACAATGATAGACGATGTGTAGCTTGTTTGTTTTGGTTTAATGACAATGTACATTACTTAATAATTCAATAAAACGAAACTTTTGTATCCATGGTTGTGAAACAATAATTCTGTTACAACACTCCCCGACGTTTCCGCCACGGTTTGTTGTTTTAACGTGGTCGGGGTGTGACAAATCCGTCTTATCATCCATGCATATTTATTGGGCGTCTGTTTTTATTCTTCCGGCTAGTATCATTGCTGATTTAGAGAAAAAGATGAGGGCTTTTCTTTGGTGTCAAGGTCCAATGAAGAAAGGCCGTGCGAAAGTTAAATGGTCTGATGTTTGTCTTCCCAAGTTTGAAGGTGGTTTGGGTATTAGGAGAATCCGTGACATGAATATGGCGCTAATGACCACTCATATATGGAGTCCCCTAACTAGAAGGCATTCTATATGGGTTAATTGGATCCATGAGCACAAAATTAAAGGTCAGTCGTTTTGGCAACTTCGGTCAAGGGGTAACAGTGCAACGGGTTGGCGGAACATTTTGAACCTTCGAGATCGAGTTCGTCCGTTTATTGTCTCGAAGATTGGAAATGGTCTTAATTCGTCTGGTTGGTTTGATCGTTGGGCTCATATTGGTCCGTTAAGCGAGTTTGTTTCAGCTCGCCGGCTTCATGATGCGGGGTTTACTATTAATTCGAAGGTTAGTGATATTCTGAACAATGGTGAATGGGGGTGGCCGAGAGCTTGGATGGATTTATTTCCGGTTTTATTAAACATTCAACCGCCTACAATTATTCCTCATAAATCTGATTTTCTAGTTTGGCGTGATACTAGTGGCGCTGAGCAGGATTATTCAGCGTGTATTGTATGGTTTGCGAACTGTATTCCTAGACATGCTTTTCTTGCGTGGCTTATTTGCAAGAGAAAGCTCAAAATGCAAGATAAATTAAGGCAATGGGATATTGGTGGTCTCACTAACTTAAACATGCTTTCTTGTCTGCCGTGTTGCTCGGAACCGGACTCGCATGATCATTTGTTTTTTGAATGCCCGTTTTCAATGCAGGTTTGGTCTTCTATTAAATCTTTTTCTGGAATCCAACTAATGTACAGCAAGTGGGAGGATATTGTTGAGTGGTTGATTGCGGTTCCTTCGAAGAAGTCGATGCGAAGTGTGATTGGCCGTTTACTCCTCGCGGTGACTGCATACTTTTTATGGCAAGAGCATAATCAGAGGCTATTTAAATCCAAGAAATGAACGGTGCACGTGATTTCTGAAGCTATTGTGTCTACGGTTAGATTCAAGCTAGCCTCAGTGAAGGTCAAGAGCTCTATGACTGGAATGAGCTTATTAGAAAAATGGAATGTGCCAAGAATGTAGTTTTATTGGTTGTCTCTAGTTAGTGTCTAGAGTTTGTGTTTGTCTTTGATAGTGGTTTGCTTTTTAGCTTGTTAACACTTCCTGGCATGTCAGGATAGTGAACTAGTGAGGACTCTCCTTACTACTTGTTTTTATTGGTTTGTGATATATGAAAGTGAACCGGGGTAACCCTTTACCAAAAAAAAAAAGAGATCTAAAGTCTGGGTCCCCTCGATCACCCTCCCTTGAACCTGAACTGGTCGAGAGAGAGGAACCCGCACCACATTTTATAACCTTCGAACCGAAAGCCCTAACTAGAGATGGAATTCCAGAACCTAAACCACTCCGTTGAGAGCTCCGTGACTCATTCAAGGGAAGGTCCACCAATGATTGCCATTCTCCCCCTATCTGTCTCTTGATCCCTCATTCCATTAATCCGTTGTTACTTTACTGATTCATTCAAGGCATAGACTCCCTCTTTGTCTTATTAGCGCAGGAACGATGAAAGCCGCTTAAGACTCGAAGGGCTAGGCCCCCGAGAGGGCTTTCAGGGACTAGATAGGGTGGATTATAGAGCTAGGGGCTAAGGTTTGTCCATTGGGATTGGGCATGGACGACTGGGCCAGCATTGATGAAAAATGACAATAGAAAAACTTCTTCCATCGCATCATTAACCGGTGTAGGATTAAAGACCAGGTCCAGGATTCGAGTCAAATCGACCTTCCCTCTCATCTCAGGGTGAGGCAAGGAATTCAAGCAAATGTTCGTTCTTCAATCTCTCGGCTGCTCAAGAAGTTGGACTAGCTGCTCCTCCGACCCGGAGTGGATTCTAGTGGAAGGGCAGAGCAAAGCCTTGCAGTAGGAAGGTGTTCGTTGCTGGGACGGGTTCAAACTGGAGTGAAGGGAGGAGGAATTCAATAGTCCTCTCTTCCTGGGATTCATCGCTGGCTAGGGCTTTCGAATCAAAGCATCGGCATCTTCAACTAAGAGGGAGCAGTAGATCGCCGATGGAAGAGCCATGTCAGTAAATTTCTATTGGGACTTCTATGGATTATGGATTCGACTAGAGGGACTCCTAGCAGCAAACTAGTATAAAGGGCCCCAGACGCAGGAGCCGCCAGCCGGATTGACCAATAAATGATAGGCCAGAGGGATGGGCTCATTTGACTAATCAGTGATCCCTGGGCCTACCTAACACAGATATCCTTGAAATAGGGGATTGGTTGATGGGAAAGCTCGGGCAGGAGTAGGACATTCCATACAATTCCGATTCGCTAGCCTCTCAAATCCCATTTTTTCATCGGGGTGAATTCTAAGGTTCCTTATTCCGGTTGTAAAGCGAAAGAAGAGGGAGAAGGGGCACAGCCCCACCAGCAGCCCACGTTTCCGACCCGAAAGGAATTGCAAATGAAAGAAGAATCTGTGTGCACTATCCATGGAGTGGAGTGACAATTCTGAATCTCCTCTTCTCTATCTCCCCCTTTTTTGCCTTCGGCTATTACCGGCCCAACATTGGATTTGTTTGAAAACAATACAACCAAGGTGGCGTTCATTCAATCAAAGCTTTTATGCCCTAGCACTAATGACTCTCTTTGAAAAGAAAGGAATGCAGGGAACAAGTCTTTCCTTTCCACTGGTTCTTGAAAGCTCTCAATCCCCGCTTCTCCCATATTGATTCTCCCTCTCGCATCGGTTCTGCATCAGATAATGAGCCCATGCGCAAACTTTCTCTTTTATTGTATTGGCTCCCGATACGTAGGCTATTAGATTGAGTCGAAAGCCTACCATAAAGGTTCCGATTCGAGCGAGGTCCCAAACGGGGGAGGCAAGAACATCTTGATCGAAAGCTCCACTGTTCTGAATAGTGAGAAAGACTTTTTCAAATTTGATCAAATCGATCGATCATTTTTGAATATCTTAGGTGGGCCAACCGACCGAGTTGGGCTGGGCGTCCATGTCACAGAACCTTTCTCTAGCCAAGAATCCCATTATTGATCGAATCGAGGCGGATCCAATTCATTGGCAAATGAAAAATCTACCGTTTTCACACTCAGAAAAACCTAGAAAAGGGAATCACTAAGACAAGAGCTAGGTAAGCAAACAAGAAGGAGAGGCTAGAAAAGGCAGGGGCTCTCCATCTCTAGGAAGATTGTGTCCAGGATCTGGTAATCTAAAGCCTTGCTTCTTCTGGTCGGCTCGTATTAGCCTGTGCTTTATTACAGATAGTCATTCCCCCGTTCCTTTAGTCTTTTCAACGGTACTTGAATCTTAAGTCACAGTCATGTCTCGCCCCCCGGTATAGTTATCGGTTCCATGTTTTCCCCGAATTTCATCAGTTCCAGGCTCAAGTGCCTGTTCATCCATCTTCATTCCAATGGCGAGCATATCCATTGAGTGACTGTAACTGCTATCGTTTACAGTCAATATGTAACACCCCAACCCAGAAGGGCTGACGTGTCACAATAACAGTATCATAAACAAAAGTCATAATTCCATTTATTTATTTGACAAGGATACAACTATACAACAACTAAACTTAAGTTTAATATATAAGCGAACACATTCGATTTGATTAACTAATATCTTCAGTTTTAGTCCTAGGCTTTACTCTTCTCTCTTTGCCCCGCCCGAAGTAACTTGCAAACCTGTACATACAAAAATATACGGAATGAGCCAAATGCTCAGTACGGAATAATAGGCTCAAATAACAAGGAACGCTTTATAGGAAATGTTATTCGGATGAAACTTTATGTTAAAATGATATGACGCTAGTAACGAAATTTCATAATCATATCATACGGATGTACCCATGAGCCAAACTTATAACGTGACAATACACAGGTAGCTACTCTTGCATAATTATCACACGAGATGGCGAGTTGGCATAACCGCTATCCACCTCCTTAACTTAAATCCTAGGATCGATCCATACGCCTCCTAGTAGCTTTGTACCACACTTGTACCTAGGGACGCCGTGAACTGATCTCTCCGTCACGGATGGAGCACATGATGTTGATGCCGCAACAACATGCCCGTGGGACACTCCACGAGAAGCGACACTCAGGGTATCAGAGTACAAATGATCTTATTCATATATCTTAAAACATATTTTCATAACAAGACGTAACATATATTGGAACATGCGATAATGAGTACAACTAACATAATACTATCGCATGACATGAAAGCTAAATCCAAGAATGCGGATCATATTGTGTGTAAGTTATTGATTGCTGCTTCGTCTTATTATATATGGCAAGAAAGGAACAACAGGCTCTTCAAGAATCATAAGAGAACGGTTAATCAAGTGGCGGAGGTGATTAAATGCTCGGCGCGTTTGCGGCTCATGGGGTTCAGATTTCGGACCGATTCGACTAAGAGAAGGATTTTCAAATGCTGGAAGATTGAAGATACTGAAGCGGATCCGGGCTAGAGGCTAATGTATGTTTTTTTGTTTGTCTGGTGATTTGGTTGTTTGAGTTTTGTGTCGTTTAGAATGGTTGTCTTTGTTTTGGCTGTTGTTCGTGTTTCCTAGGCTTGGTATGTCAAGTCTAGTTGGTGTGTCACACTGACACACCCTTGTATTATTGGTTCATTTATAAAATTCATCGGGGTAACCCTTTACCCAAAAAAGACATGAAAGCTAAATCCAAGATTCTGTTTAGAATAGGAATACAACGGACTGTCAATTTAATCGATAATCAAAGACGTGAGGAGTTTGAAAAGATATAGTAATTTAATGGTTTTATAACAATTTGAATATGAAGCAATAAGGAGTGGGGTAAGGATCCGTACCTTAATAATTCCAAAGTGATGCTACCTTGTGATAATATTTCAGATTTATAAGGGCAGAGTTTAGACTACTGATTAGCCTTTTAACCTAATTTAAATAACATGCACACACAAACTAGGTCAGTAACTTAATACAGCATTTACGATAACTCACGAGATTAAAATCCTCACAACGAATGACAAAGTGCGATACTTAAACATCCATCGGATTCACAATTAATGACAAAGTGAAATCACTTAAACATCCATCGGATTCACAACGAATGACAAAGTGTAAACACTTAAACATCCGTCGGAATCACAATTAATGACAAAGTGAAATTACTTAAACATCTATCGGAATCACGACTAATGACAAAGCATAACCCAAATTTGAGCAGCACTTAAACATCCATTGGATTGATTTCAATCAATCGGACATTGAATCGTATCAGCGATTGAGCTAATACCCTGATTACAGCAGCAATTAGTGATCCGTGTGTGTTAATTGTGGTAAACAGAGCATAACTCCATGTAGAATTGGAATTTCTTCGTCGTTTTTGTGCCCAGAATCCAGTCCCAATATCCTCTATTTATACTGAATTTTTGACATTGTCGCGGCCCGCGTGAACATTTAACCTATCCTTACGCGGCCCGCGTAGAAACTCATTTTATGTATAGGGTTGCCACGTGTGGGACTAGCCTAGCTGAGTCGACAGATTTTAAAATTTCAACTTCGGCAGCAAGTTATTAGGATAATCGTCAAGTAGGGAATACCCCCCTGAGTTTTAGGGGCCCTAATCCTGATTCTGAAAATTCTGAAATTTCTAGGGTTTGTACAGAATTACTTGGGTGTCTTAATTATGGTTTCCTATTGGATAATTTATAACTAATAATAGTAGTTTTGGTTGATATACAGAAGGATGGATCATAAGGTAAATGTTTAGTTTATTATAAATTATTAAAATTCTTTTATTTCTAAAATAATGTTTTTAAATTTATGGTTATTACAACTATTACCCCCTTAAAAGAAATTTCGTCCTCGAAATTTTTCAAATAAGAATATATCCTATCGCATAAGTAACGGAAACTGAACTTTCATTGCAGAGTTACTAACTTATATAACCAGAATCTCCTAAACACACATGTGTATCTGAAATTCATAATTATGTTCATGACTATAATTGTCAATTACCTTACATTTGTGCCCTAATGGTCTTCTTATAACGCATCTTAATAAAATATCTTACCGTACGAAAAGTCAATGGAGACTTACAGATAATAGCGTGACTATTGGTACTGATATCTCCTACATAGATATGCTTAATCATAGCTAAGATATATTCACATAAGGTAAAGCATGAAGAACAATTGAACATATATCAAAGAGCAAGTTTTACCGTTACTTCAACTAAAATTCTATTACTAGAATAGATTAGGGTATAGAGAGCGAATTGATTCTTCAGATTCCCATGTTGCTTCGTGTTCAGGGTGATTTTTCCAAAGGACTTTAACAAACGGAATTACTTTCCTACGCAAAACCCTTTCTTGTCGATCTAAGATGGCTTCTGGTTCCTCTTCGTAGGACAAATCTTCGTGAATTGAAATTAACGGATAACTAATATCATGGAGTGGATGATAATTATATCCTCTTAACGAGGAGACATGAAAAACGTTATGAACGTGCGAAAGCTGAGGAGGTAAAGCTAGTCGATATGATACTTCTCCAATTCTTTCAAGGATTTCAAACGGACCGATGAAACGGGGACTAAGTTTCCCTTTAATTCCAAATCTACGAACGCCACGCCAAGGTGAAACCTTTAAAAATACGTGGTCACCAATTTTAAATTCGAGTGGTCGTCTATGTTGGTCTGCATAGCTCTTTTGTCTGCTCTGAGCTTCTTTCAGTTTTTCTCGTGCCATAGTGACTTTTTCGTTTGTAATCTGAACTAGTTCTGGCCCTTCAATAATCTTTTCTCCAACTTCATCCCAGCATATCGGAGCATGACATTTCCGACCGTATAAAAGCTCAAAAGGTGCCATGCCAATATTTGCTTGCCAACTATTGTTGTAAGCGAACTCAACAATACATAGATATTCATCCCAGTTTCCAAACCATTCAAGTGCACATGCTCGGAGCATGTCTTCCAATGTCTGGATAGTGCGTTCTGACTGCCCATCTGTTTGTGGATGGAAAGCCGTACTAAACTTCAGTCGTGTACCCCAAGCTGCCTGAAAACCTTTCCAAAATCGTGAGGTGAAACGTGGGTCTCTATCGGAAACAATGGAAGATGGTGTGCCATGGAGTCGAATAATCTCTTGAAGAAATATTTCGGATAACTTATTAACCGAAAATCCTTGCTGAATTGGTAGAAAATGTGCTGACTTTGACAATCTATCAACAACAACCCATACAACATCATTCTTCTTGAATGTCTTAGGCAAACCAGTAACAAAATCCATTGTGATCTCATCCCACTTCCATATGGGAATATCCAATGGCTGCAACAGACCGCTTGCTCGTTGGTGTTCAATTTTCACTTGTTGGCAAGTGAGACATTTACTTACGTAGCAAGCAACGTCTTCCTTCATGCCATTCCACCAGAAATTATGTCTTAAATCTCGATACATCTTTGTAGATCCTGGGTGAATTGAAAATGGTGAGCTGTGAGCTTCGGCTAACAATGACTCACGAAGGGTGGAGTCATTGGGTACACAAAGTCTTTTGCCACACCAAATCACCCCATGATGGTCTATACGAAATTCAGATTGCTTACCCACCTCAAGATTTTGCACAATTGCCCAAAGTTCTCCATCTTGCTTCTGTGCATCTTTGATCCGTGATATGAGATCGGGTTCAATCTGCATTCTAGCTAGATATCCATCAGATTTACTAACCTGAAGCCAAATGTTCATCCTTCTGAGATCCCGCATAATATGAGGCTGAAATTGTAAGCAAGATATAGTCCCGGAATTCTTTCGGCTCAACGCGTCAGCTACAACATTGGCTTTACCTGGATGGTATTGAATATTTGCGTCGTAATCTTTTAAAAGTTCTAACCACCTTCTTTGCCTCATATTTAGCTCCTTTTGGGTAAATATGTACTTGAGGCTCTTGTGGTCAGTAAAGATGTCACAACTCTCACCATACAGATAGTGTCGCCAAATCTTAAGTGCAAAGACGACTGCGGCTAGTTCTAAATCATGTGTAGGGTAGTTAACTTCATAAGGCTTCAACTGACGGGAGGCATAAGCGATAACCTTCCCATGTTGCATTAGCACACAACCTAATCCTTTCTTTGAGGCATCACTGTAGACTTGGTAACCTCCTGATCCAGAAGGGAGAGCGAGTATTGGAGAGGATACGAGTCGTTTCTTCAATTCTTCAAAGCTTTTCTCTTGTTCCTCATTCCACGAATACTTCACCCCTTTCCTTAGGAGTTTTGTGAGTGGTAAAGCAATTACCGAGAATCTTTCAACAAATCTTCGGTAATAGCCAGCAAGACCCAAGAAACTTCGTATTTCGGTAACAGAAGTGGGTCTTGGCCATTTTGTAATAGCTTCAACCTTTGTTGGGTCTACCATAATTCCTTCTGCTGATATGACATGACCTAGAAATGCCACTTGGCTAAGCCAAAAGTCGCATTTGGAAAACTTAGCGTACAACTTCTCATGCCGCAAGGTTCCAAGTACTACATGTAAATGTGCTTCATGCTCTTCACGACTCTTAGAATACACCAGAATGTCATCGATAAAAACAATAACGAATTTATCTAGGAATTTGTGAAATACACGATTCATCAAATCCATGAAGACTGCGGGTGCGTTAGTTAGCCCATAGGGCATAACCAAGAATTCGTAATGACCATAACGAGTACGAAAGGCGGTCTTGGGAACGTCATCATTCTTGATCTTTAGCTGATGGTACCCGGACCTCAGATCAATTTTTTAGAAGAACTGAGCTCCCTGAAGTTGATCAAAGAGATCATCAATGCGAGGCAGAGGATATTGATTACGAATAGTAATCTTGTTCAGCTCTCGGTAGTCAATAGATAAACGCATACTACCGTCTTTCTTCTTCACAAATAAGACCGGAGCACCCCAAGGTGAAACACTAGGTCTTATGAATCCTAGATCTAACAATTCTTGCAATTGTTCCTTCAACTCCTTCAGTTCCATCGGGGCCATACGGTACGGAGCTTTAGAAATAGGTTCAGAACCAGGGATCAAGTCGATGGTGAATTCTACCTGACGGTCAGGTGGTAATCCCGGTAGTTCATCCGGAAATACATCAGGATATTCACGGACAACGGAGTGGCTATCGATACTATTAACACTAGCAGAAGTATCCTTAATCGATGCTAGGAATCCAGCACAGCCGTTTGATATGAATTTTCGAGCTTTGAAGGCGGAGATAATTTTAAGAGATTTATGAGCTGGAGCTCCCTGATATATAATATCAGGATGATGAAGATCACCGAAAATAACACGGCGGGAATGACAATCTATAGTTACACGATGTCTAGACAACCAATCTATCCCGAGAATAACATCAAAGTCACACATATGTATTGGAAATAGGTCTGCCTTACACACAATAGATTCAATACTAATCGGACAATCTTTATATACGTAAGTGATTACGGATGAATTGTCCATGGGAGTGGAAATGGTTAAAGTATGATTTAAGAGAGTTGGTCTTATCGGATGGTACTTAATAAATGATTGAGATACTAAAGAATGGGTCGCTCCTGTATCGAATAACACATAGATACTACGTTTACCCAGCTGAAGGGTTCCAGATACAGTACCTGGGGCATTAGCAGCGTCAGTAGCAGAAAGTGCGAAAACTCTTCCTCCAACATTGGGTGGTGCATCATTTAGTCGGTTATTCTTCTTAGTGTCTTTCTTAGTACACTCCTTGATCATGTGTCCAGTTTGGCCACATCTAAAACATGCTCCTGTACTTCGGTGACATACGCCCTGATGCCTCTTACCACAAGTATTGCATAGAGGGTATGTAATTTGATTTGGGTTTAGAGGTTGATTAAATGGTTTTGCTCTAATAGATTCTGCATACAACTGGATCTGGTTTTGAGCGGGACTCGGGTTTTGCGGTTTAGGTTGCCATGGACGTGCCTGATTTCCAGAGTTTTGATTTCCTTGCACTTTGCGGTCTTGATACTGTGGCGTAGTGGATAATTGGCCGATTGCCTGCTTTAATTGTCCTTCTCTGTTTCTCTTCTTATTATCCTCAGTTCGAGATAAAAATTCTTTCCTTTCGAACTCAAAAGTTTTGATTGCATCAGCAACTTCGGTGATATCCTTAAATTTCATGTACATGATCGATTTCCGAATTCGATCATTGACTGCCCACTTGCATTTCTCTGCCTGGGCTTCTGCTGATCCTGCAACGTCTCCTACAATACTAGCCAACCTTGAAAATCGAGTAATGAACTCAGAGGCTGGTTCATCACTCCCCTGTCGAATCACTGCATACTCCCTGATATAAGCTTCTTTATCAGCGGTAGAAAAATACTTGTCGTAAAAGATGGTACGAAAGTCGACCCATGAAAGATTAGCGTCAAAATCATCCCCTCCTTTGACTTGCTTATATCCTTCCCACCAAGTTTGTGCGTCATCTTCAAATTTGTAGGTAGCCAATCTAACTTTGTATTGCTCCGGAACTCTAAGAACTCCGAAGATCTTTTCAACATGAGCTATCCAGTTTCTTGCTTCGACTGGATTAGTAGCGTGACTAAAGGACTTGGGCTTTTGTTTTTGGAATTTAGAGATCCAGATGTCTATACTATAGGTAGTATGGTTCGTGGTATTTTCACGAGTTTCTCCATCAGAGATTGGATTCGTGTTATTACGTTCTGGATGACGAGTTTGTTGAATAACGGCTTTAGCTGTTTGAGCAACAAGGTTTGGAAGCAACCCGGCAACAGCCTGGTTCATAGCATTAATTACGTTTGGATCAACTGGAGTCTCGTTCGAAGAAGTGTTGTTACGTTCATGGTTAGTACGAGTATTCCTACGTAGCGGACGACGAGGAGGCATCTATAAAAATAGACATAGGAGTTAAACAAAATAAGGGACCAAGTTGAATCCTATCATAATTATCTACCCATTCCTCACAGGTTTTAATTACTATCTTCAAGTTTTTTACAGGAAAGAGCCTTTGCTCTGATACCATAGCTGTAACACCCCAACCCAGAAGGGCTGACGTGTCACAATAACAGTATCATAAACAAAAGTCATAATTCCATTTATTTATTTGACAAGGATACAACTATACAACAACTAAACTTAAGTTTAATATATAAGCGAACACATTCGATTTGATTAACTAATATCTTCAGTTTTAGTCCTAGGCTTTACTCTTCTCTCTTTGCCCCGCCCGAAGTAACTTGCAAACCTGTACATACAAAAATATACGGAATGAGCCAAATGCTCAGTACGGAATAATAGGCTCAAATAACAAGGAACGCTTTATAGGAAATGTTATTCGGATGAAACTTTATGTTAAAATGATATGACTCTAGTAACGAAATTTCATAATCATATCATACGGATGTACCCATGAGCCAAACTTATAACGTGACAATACACAGGTAGCTACTCCTGCATAATTATCACACGAGATGGCGAGTTGGCATAACCGCTATCCACCTCCTTAACTTAAATCCTAGGATCGATCCATACGCCTCCTAGTAGCTTTGTACCACACTTGTACCTAGGGACGCCGTGAACTGATCTCTCCGTCACGGATGGAGCACATGATGTTGATGCCGCAACAACATGCCCGTGGGACACTCCACGAGAAGCGACACTCAGGGTATCAGAGTACAAATGATCTTATTCATATATCTTAAAACATATTTTCATAACAAGACGTAACATATATTGGAACATGCGATAATGAGTACAACTAACATAATACTATCGCATGACATGAAAGCTAAATCCAAGATTCTGTTTAGAATAGGAATACAACGGACTGTCAATTTAATCGATAATCAAAGACGTGAGGAGTTTGAAAAGATATACTAATTTAATGGTTTTATAACAATTTGAATATGAAGCAATAAGGAGTGGGGTAAGGATCCGTACCTTAATAATTCCAAAGTGATGCTACCTTGTGATAATATTTCAGATTTATAAGGGCAGAGTTTAGACTACTGATTAGCCTTTTAACCTAATTTAAATAACATGCACACACAAACTAGGTCAGTAACTTAATACAGCATTTACGATAACTCACGAGATTAAAATCCTCACAACGAATGACAAAGTGCGATACTTAAACATCCATCGGATTCACAATTAATGACAAAGTGAAATCACTTAAACATCCATCGGATTCACAACGAATGACAAAGTGTAAACACTTAAACATCCGTCGGAATCACAATTAATGACAAAGTGAAATTACTTAAACATCTATCGGAATCACGACTAATGACAAAGCATAACCCAAATTTGAGCAGCACTTAAACATCCATTGGATTGATTTCAATCAATCGGACATTGAATCGTATCAGCGATTGAGCTAATACCCTGATTACAGCAGCAATTAGTGATCCGTGTGTGTTAATTGTGGTAAACAGAGCATAACTCCGTGTAGAATTGGAATTTCTTCGTCGTTTTTGTGCCCAGAATCCAGTCCCAATATCCTCTATTTATACTGATTTTTTGACATTGTCGCGGCCCGCGTGAACATTTAACCTATCCTTACGCAACCCGCGTAGAAACTCATTTTATGTATAGGGTTGCCACGTGTGGGACTAGCCTAGCTGAGTCGACAGATTTTAAAATTTCAACTTCGGCAGCAAGTTATTAGGATAATCGTCAAGTAGGGAATACCCCCCTGAGTTTTAGGGGCCCTAATCCTGATTCTGAAAATTCTGAAATTTCTAGGGTTTGTACAGAATTACTTGGGTGTCTTAATTAGGGTTTCCTATTGGATAATTTATAACTAATAATAATAGTTTTGGTTGATATACAGAAGGATGGATCATAAGGTAAATGTTTAGTTTATTATAAATTATTAAAATTCTTTTATTTCTAAAATAATGTTTTTAAATTTATGGTTATTACACAATAGTTCTTAACCAACCCTTTTTAGAGCTTTATAAAGCTTTAAGAGAGAATAGGGAGTAAGGGGGACCTTCGCTTCATTATAAATTGGACCTGGACCTTCTTTCTTCTCCTGCGGAGCCCTGATAAAGTAACCGGCGGCAGGTTAGTACAGTTCTCCTGCTTGCGGATTTTTCCCTGCGCTGATTCAGGAGCCTTCTTCTTTTAAAAATAAAAAAAAGAGAAGAAAGGTTTGGTTACGGGAACCAACGGTGACGAAGGTTACCTACTTTCGGTGGACATGGAGCCAACGAGTTCAGTCGAACAGCGTAACGAGTCTAAGGTTACAGAAGCGTTCGCCAACTTTGATAGGCATAGCATTGCAAGCAAATAGAGCAGAGAGCTTACCCTTTCTTTCTATTAGAGTTGTGAGCTTGTTGTAGTCGGTCCTAAAGGGAGAATCTTTCTGCTTACCCCGCGTCCTTGCACGGCTCAGCTCGTTCTTCGAGCCCTGCTTCCCTCTTCCCCCTCTCCCCGTTTACCGTCCAAAACAGGCCGTATGGAGTATAGCCAAGTGGTAAGGCATCGGTTTTTGGTACCGGCATGCAAAGGTTCGAATCCTTTTACTCCAGATTATGAACACCCGATCGGATCTGTCAAAAATGAGCTAACGACTACAGGGGAAGCGGCTGACTGCAGTCCCTGAGCCCAGCTAGTAGCAAGCCAAAAGTTTGACTTGAGCTTACTTTGCTAAGAGAAGAGAGAGAAGGAAAAGACACATGGCAGAAAGCAATCCTTCCAACCGCGGAGTTGAACACAACACTGACTTCGGCCAGTTTCTTTCATCAATCTCCTGGCCCTTGCTTAACTCCTTATTCCGTAAACCGGTCGCCGGTTGATCTGATCGGACCCCGGACACGCGAGAGCCCAGCCTGAGAGGAATGCATGGTTCCCAAGGGCTTCATGGGGCGGACGTTCGCAGTCCCCCTCCCTCTAATCTAAGCCCACATCTCGCTCCAAACCCTACCACCTTTCCAGGCCATTCAATCCCCGTCATTCCATTTTAGCTCACCTCCAACCGGAAAGCTTTCGCGATGATGTTATCCGAGAATACATCCTTCAAAAATGGGATTTGGTTGGATGGAGTCTCGTAGAAGAATATCATTTTATAAAGGGGCGCTACAACTAGCAGCCACTTTCTTATTAGCAAGATAGGTTGCTAGAGCCAATCCTTAAATCGTGAGAGGAAAAGGCAGAAAAGTGAGCCCACCCTAGGCAAATACACTTCTCGTTTTCTTGTTCCTGGTCAAGCTCTCGTACCCGCTCCTTACTCGCATCCTCCCCAATTAAAGTAACGTAAGGAGGGGCCACTATCAATTGAATAAGCGTCTCAAAGAGAATGAGCTCTAGCACCCCATCGAGAAAGAGCAATAGAACAAGGTGGGAATAAGATCTAAGGTAGGACAACCAAGGGTAATTCAATGGCTTTATGGGAGAATCCTTAGACTTTATGCGTAGGCAGGCCCAGCGGTATCCAATCAATGTAGTCGGCGGAACAAAGGAAAGAGGAATGGGAGACGTTTTAGAGGAAGATCTAAGTATCGAGAGGGAAATGGAGCTCGAATCCATAGCATTCTCCACGCACCCACCATTCGTTAGCAGCGACCTTACCACGCTTACCACCAGCCATTTCACTCGAATCTGTAGTAAGAAATCCTCTTCTTTTCTTTATCTTTCTTGGAATCAAAAACCTTAAGAACCATAGGTGCCACCAACCTAGGCGGAGATTGGAGATACAACGATTGGAGTGCAGTGACCGTACCCGAGATAGATCTGAACCGACGGTTGGGATTTGGTTGGATGGAGTCTCATAGAAGAATATCATTTTATAAAGGGGCGCTACAACTAGCAGCCACTTTCTTATTAGTAAGATAGGTTGCTAGAGCCAATCCTTAAATCGTGAGAGGAAAAGGCAGAAAAGTGAGCCCACCCTAGGCAAATACACTTCTCGTTATCTTGTTCCTGGTCAAGCTCCCGTACCCGCTCCTTACTTGCATCCCCCCCCCCCCCAATTAAAGTAACGTAAGGAGGGGCCACTATCAATTGAATAAGCGTCTCAAAGAGAATGAGCTCTAGCGCCCCATCGAGAAAGAGCAATAGAACAAGGTGGGAATAAGATCTAAGGTAGGACAACCAAGGGTAATTCAATGGCTTTATGGGAGAATCCTTAGACTTTATGCGTAGGCAGGCCGGGCGGTATCCAATCAATGTAGTCGGCGGAACAAAGGAAAGAGGAATGGGAGACATTTTAGAGGAAGATCTAAGTATCGAGAAGGAAATGGAGCTCGAATCCATAGCATTCTCCACGCACCCACCATTCGTTAGCAGCGACCTTACCACGCTTACCACCAGCCATTTCACTCGAATCTGTAGTGAGAAATCCTCTTCTTTTCTTTATCTTTCTTGGAATCAAAAACCTTAAGAACCATAGGTGCCACCCACCTAGGCGAAGATTGTAGATACAATGATTGGAGTGCAGTGACCGTACCCGAGATAGATCTGAACCGACGGTTGTGGAGAGTAGGTGCAACGGGGAATCATGGGAATAACAAGAGGGTACGTAGGGAACATGGCTGACCAGGCTCCTTTATCTAACGATTGAAAAAAGAAAGAGGCCGGTGTTCTTCCCAACTGCTCCAATAAACGTGCCTACACCCCCATCCCGTCTGGAGAATGATATGATTGACCGAGAGTACTTATGAAACCCGGCACTGAACTAAGGGTTTGATCTGCGGCCTCCTGAATTGTTCGCATCGCTCTCTTCGGTTCAAGTGAAGGCTATAATTACAGTTTAGATCGACTTCCTAGCGTACGGAATACGGAATGGATTCCAAAGCCCCTCTGTTTTAGCTTAGGCTAACGGCACCGATTCCTAGTGCTATAACAGAAACTGCCCTTAACGCGTAAATCAAAGCCCTCACAACACTCGATACCTGCTCCCGCTTATTGATTAGGGTGAGCCACTCAAGTCCCTTGTCACTCGTCCCTCTTTTACGTTTACGAAAATACCGGGCTTTATGCTTTTTCGGAAACTAAACTAAAGTAGCTCGTCAACCTAAAAACAGAGGACTTCCCTCACTACGAAAGGTGTCCCGTGGATGCCGTACTGATATATCTCCTATTTGTTCTGGATCCAGCTGAAAAAGCCCTTTGCTTTATATTAGCGCGTTAGCGCCCCTACAATTGAAAAGACATTCTAGCACTCCTTTTATAATATAAGGAATTGCATGGCTTTGGTTGGTCACTTGCGGGAAATGAAGTCTTTGATGCCTTCGCAGGGCTTGCTTGAAAGTCCTAACTGAAAGGACGGTTAATAATTAGTAGTTGGCCCGGCTCTCCCTGCCTTTGCTTTGGTTCTCTTGCCTCGTTTTGTTGACGTCGTGCGTAGGATAAAGGATTTGCACCGGATAAGCATTTGTTACAGTCGCGAAATACGGGCTTTTGTAAAAGTTTTCATTTTCTGATCTACCTTTAGCTAAGAAAATGCCATTGTCCTATGGCTGCACTAAACTTTGAAATGGACTAAACGAAGACAAAGTGAAGTCGAAGAACAAAGTTTAGTCTAAACAATTTAAGAATTCTTTTTTTTTTTACTTTCTAAACAATGGTTAGTCGGAAAGGGTACCCTTAGACCATAAGCCAGTGAAAAAGAAAACCTAGCTAGCCTATAAGCTTCCCTCTCCGATCATTGCTTGACTAGCCATAACCCTTACACCACACCGCCCCTCGTCTTCAAGCTACGGCTACCTGCATGAAAGCCAACCGCTACAATCCTGTTACAATAATAACTCGTTATTTTAGCTTGGAAGGACAATAGACTGGCATATCCCATATCTTTTTAATGGATGAGATTAGGGGTCTGTGAGAGCCCTTTCTCTAACTAAAAAATGCGCTCGCCTCTTTCTTCTCGGAATCCTACGTACCAATGTTGCAACAACCGGCTCTTCCCCAATCAACTCAAGGTATGCAGGTATCTTTTGCTCCACCACCTCAGGCAACCTTACCACAGTCTCAGCGGGTTCGCCCGTCTCTACCAAATCAAGGCCAACATGGCTATATGCCAAGGCAAAGGCCTAGTCAACCGCCTAGGCAGTTCACTCAGCTTAACCAACCCATGAGTTTGATTTTACTGCTCCGTGTTCTTTGATTTTTTAAGGCTCTCGAAGACTAATCGGGGGGACTTCTATGTGATTGACCCTTGTCTTGGATTTGACTACTATGTCATCCACATAGTCTATACATCATCTCATGGAAGATGGTCGTCATAGCCCTCTGGTAGGTTTCTCCGGCATTCTTTAGGCCGAGCCGAATGGCATGACTTTTGCATAGAAGGTTTCCCGCCCCATGATGAAGGAAGTCTTCTTTTGGTCTTTCTCGGCCAACCGTCTTTGGTTGTATCCTGAGAAACCTTCCATGACATCTAAATTTGGGAGTGGGAAATCGTCCTTGGGGCAGGCTTTATTTAGTTTAGCTTTCTAAAAGAAAAGTCTTTCCCATCCTTTTTCGGTACGGGGACGGTTAGAGATCCAATCAGAATAATCCAAGTCCTAATTCAGCGGGCCACTTTTCATTTTTTCTTTGAAAACTCCAAGTTGGGATGGAGCTTGTAGACTCTCTTTTTAGACCTATATTAAAGTTATGCTCTACTAGGACTGGATCTAAGCCTGGCATATCGTTATATGACCAAGCAAAGACGTCCCGGTATCGGCTAAGAAATTGGGCAAACCTTGCCCTTTCTTCGGGACCTAATGATGCGCCGATCATAATGATATTTGGATTCTCCTCGGACCAAGGACCTCTTTCTATGCTTTCTTCGTTCTTTCGGCTCTCTGGGTGGAGTTCTATTATAGGAATGAATTGGCTGATATCCTCTGTCATCCGATAGCTTAGGCTTTTGAGCAAGACTACGATATGAAGGGCCATCCCTTTTCCCGCTCGTTAGGCCCCTTCTCCTCTCCCTCTCCGGTATAGTCGACTGGCCTCGCTCCTATCCTATTTCTCTTGAATCTCGACATTTCGTCCAAAGAATAGAAAATGGTTAACACATGCCGATTGGAGAACGTACTCCCTTCCCAGCTATTAGTGAAACAGGGGCCATCACTCTAATACGAATCGAAAGGATCACTATCGGGTTTGGTACCAACCAAGATTATCGTGGTTGAAATACCATCAATTTTGAATAGTTATTAGAGCTTCTAATCAAGTCGATTAAAATAATCTTCTAATTCAATCAGTATTATCTCGTTCATGCTCCTCACCTGAGAAGCATTTCACTAACCACCTGAGGAGCAGTAACAAGTACCTCCCTTGGGGTCGGGTAGCTACAGTCACACACAGTTCCTGTACACAGTAAGACAGTAGCAGCAGTAGCTACACTGTACCTCCTTAGCTGGTAGCCTAGCCAGTGGGTAGGAAACCTTGCCCGCCAACTAAAAAGAGCGATTGAGAGTGGATTTCAGGTTCGATAGTGTCGAGAAGGTATTAGCCGCCGGTGACCGTACTTTCGTAAAAGCACCATTGGGCGGTGGTTCCTCTTCTCTTCTTCCTCTGAACCTCGAACAAAAAAAGATCTCGGCATCAGCTCGACTAAGAGTTCTAAATAAAAAAAGGAAACTTCAGTTTACTTAAGACGAAGGAACCGAGTGCAAAAAACTGGTTTCGCTTCAAACTACTAGTAATTAAGACTAAAAGTAAGGAAGTCCTTTTCTTGACTTGGCCTGCGTTCATTATACCTACCCCCTTTTTAAAAAAACTTGATTTCAATCTCAACAAAGAAATGAAAGCATAACTCTTTGCTTGTTGTCCTCTTACTTACTCAATTGTGGAGGTCTCTCGGGTGTCTGATCCGATCAGTCTCGTGATGAAGAGAATTCCGATCTTCCACTAAGAAAGGTCTCGTCACGACAACTCAATTTGTCCGGTAAACTACTAGGGGCTCCCCTTGGTTTATTAAAAGGGAGGGGTGATTTGCTCCTCATCCGGGGGTTCATTTCATTCATTATGCACTCAAAAGTGAAGGTCTTAAAAACTTCATAGAATTCATGATCGGCCATTCCATTTGTGCTTTCAGCAAGTAGGCGACGCGAATCTATTACTATGCTTCAATCGGATACCAATTGCTTGGATGCGTTTGAAGCCTCGAGATGACTTGCAGAAAAAAAGCTTTCTAGGTTTGTCTTCTGTCTCCGTAACAAATGGTCCATTTATTGATGGGCGAACGACGAGGATTGAACCCGCGCGTGGTGGATTCACAATCCACTGCCTTGATCCACTTGGCTACATCCGCCCCTACCCCCGCACAGGTTTCAGTCTCTATCTACAATCAGATCCTTTCTGAACTCCCCTATGACCGCTATCAAAGAGAAGCTTTTTCCTATACTATAGTTGCAAGTCTATGGTTCTCTTTCCGAATGAAGTGAAACAAAGCTTCAAACAAAGAGGTTGGGTTGTTCACTTCATTGATTTGACTTCACTTTACTTAAGATTAAAGAGAGGGGTCGGGCGGGCAGTAAAGGCTCATTTAGTAGACAACGAGCGAGCAACAAGCACCTACTCCTATCAAAATGAAAAGAAGCTGAACTTGAATTGAAGAAGCGAGCCTCTATCAGAGAAAGGAAAGTCGTTGCGCGTTAGCACATCCGTTTTCTTGCTCGTTAGCGCCCTTCCTTCAGCTGGCTTCGCCTTATCTATTCATCTCTTTTTTAAAATGGAGATTTAGGGATCTCTCTTGTTCATAGATCTTGAAACCAGATCTATCCCCGGAAGAACCAACACTTAAAGGGTGTAAGCAACGTAAGGTTCTTACCCTATCCCCGACATTGTTCTCCGACTATGTCCCCTGGGTGAAAGGGGACACCATTCTCTTTCTTTCTTCAATCGTTCTGATCAGGACAAGTGGGTTGGTTCGTTTCATCCTCCTATCTACGCAATTCTCTGTCTTCGTTCGTGATCATGTTGTAGAGGAGCGGCTGTGAAAGGGCTCTTCCCCCCTTTCCATTGAAGTAGGGAGGGCTTCCTTCCCACCATTCCGGCCTATTATAGGGATTTTACCGATGCTGAAGGTAGCTTGCTTACCAAGCCACCCACTTGAGAAGCTGGTCGCTAGAAAGAAGCGACGAGGAGGCGAAGCTGTCTACGAAGCTTTGCTTCTCCCCCTGTAGTCGTAATACTTGGCTCGTTGCTACTTTGATTCAAAAGGTAACCGATGGTTCCCGACTTTCTCTGGTTTCCGCAACCGTAACCCTTTTTCTGATTACATAAACTTTTTTTCTTTTTCATAGCGATACGCTCTAAAAAAAGTGAAGGATAAGCAACCCTTCTAGAAGCGGTAGCTTCCTACCTCCTTCATTCCTACTGCCTCCTTCGGTGATAAGTTCCCTTCCTTTTCTAAAAAAAAAAGAAAATGCCTGATTGGTCTGCTCAGCAAACGTACAAAGTGGACCGCTGTTTGGCTGACCCCCTTCTTCCCATTCAGGTTGGGTTGACCCAGAAGTACAGTAAGAAGGAATGGAACCGCTTGAGAGTCGTCTGAAGTTCACACTTGGGTAAAGACGACTGACTTTGGAAACGGAACACGAACCAATTTCAGCTATTCCGGCTTCTTATTGAGCGTAGCGAAATCAAGGTTTATGAGAAAGTCTGCGAAGTTTCTATGATGTTCTACCTTTGCGCAGTCTCGCTCCACAGTGACAGCGGAAGACTCTGCACCTGAGCCTCGTTAGACTCAGCAAAAGTGTAAGGTGTAAGTGAAGAGAATAGAAGAGATGAAGTCCGCCCCTTAGCCTAGTCTATATCCACAGCTGACGGAACTCCGTCTCACTACTACTTAATTAATTAATGGCTAAACTTTTTCATAACCTGAGCTTTCCTTAACCAATTGACCTTACTTTGTAACCTCAGCCTCTCTTTGTTTATAGTTCGACTAAGTGACTTCGTAACCGAAACCTTCTTTTTTTCTTACTGTAGCATAGTCCTTCGCCACTTCAAACGGGCGCTTCGCCACTCTTTTTTTTCTTAGAAAGAGCGGGGCCTTACTTATTCAGGGGGTGGGGGAACCCTAGGAAGGGGGGACGAACCGCCGAATTTACATCTGAAATCGCCAACATGAACACAAATGAAATCTTTAATTTTGTATAGAAAGAAAACGAACCACTTCTATTCTCGGAGCCTACGGAGCGGTATATGAAGAATGGCTTTTTGGTCCCTTTCGTCCAGTGGTTAGGACATCGTCTTTTCATGTCGAAGACACGGGTTCGATTCCCGTAAGGGATAGGTACTCATTCCCGGCCGCTTTCAGTTAGTGTTCATTGCTGAGTGATCGCTCGCTATCTGGCTGGAAAAGGTGGTTCGGAAGCTTCCTCTCTCCCAGCAAGCAAGATGGGATCACCACTTCTCTCGGACTTCCTTTAATTTGTAACCTTAGCTTTAGATGTCCTTTCATAGATTCTCGAACCTCCGACAGACATAATATCCATGCATGCGTTCTTTCTCTCCTCCCCTCAGCCATAGAGTCATTCCCCCCCCCCCCCTTTTCTTTTTATTTCTTTATTTTCCTTTTTAGGCATTGAACCCCGCCGCTCCGTGGGGTGCTGAGGGTGTCCTCCCCTCCCTAATACCTAATACATAGTTCCGTCTATGGAGCCTAAAGCTTTAACCATGGCATAGCAGTAAGCAGTAAGTTGGCCTAGTCTCTCGCCCAGCCTTCGCCTTCTTCAGTGGCCAAGTTGAAGCGTTCACCGGTTCTTCGGCCTACCACCTTGATCAAGGTTGAGCTTGTTTCATTGAAGCTAATGCTATGCTACGCTTCCCTTGTTCAAGAGAAAGCGAGGACTTTCTTTTAGCTACCGGCCCAAACAAAAGAGATTAGCCTCTTGATCGATTGATTGATTGATTGGATCGAAGTACGAAGGGCTTGATTGAAGTGTGAGATCAGCCCAAGACTAAGGCCGAGCAACTAGCTGCTGCAGGATTGGATGTCTATCTATCTCACCACGCACCCCTACTCCTATAAAGGCCGACAGAAGGAAAGTTCGTTACCGCAGCGCTCGTTCACCCCTTCGGCTTCTTCCATTCAAAAAGGTAGTTTTTTTCTTATTGGCAAATAGCGTCTTGAAGTGAAGCGAAGGCATTATTGAAGGAAAGAGATGGCGGGTCGGTCAAGTGCATTTGCTATTCGATTCCATCCTCGATCCCACCAAATTGATATTCAAAAGTTTGTATCTCTTCTTTACTTTTAAGTGACAAGGGGGTGACAAAGTTCTATATGTCGTCGTCTCCTCAATGAGCGTAGATTGATAGAGACGGCTTTTGTGCCGGTCAATCTGTATCCCATTCTTCAGGTATAGTTTTCTTTTATCACAGATCAACAGTCCTTTCTCCCCCTTTCGTCATAAGGCGTGGTCTGACTCTGAACCATTCCTGTGTTTAGGTCCCTACTAAGCATAATTCGTAAACTATGAATGGCTATTTGAAGACTTTTTCAAAAGTTTCTAGCAAAGCAAAAAATGAGAAACGCTCTTACGAGGTAATTCTGAGTTAAACTACTCGTGTTAGCATGGAAGTCAGCCCGCTCCATTTTGCTACTAGGGTTCCAAACCTTCCCCTTAGTTCTATAAAGACCTTTCCAACTCAAGAGATGCTAAAGCTATTGTGAATTGGTCTTTCTAAGTCGGAAAGAGGGCTTTAGGTAAAGAGTAACTCGAAAGTACTTGACTTC
>JARYGA010057127.1:0-49226 GCA_030545235.1 Helianthus tuberosus | reverse complement strand
ACATCATAATGCTTCGGGCTCGATAAAAGGTCATTCAGAGGTATAATTAAACATATTGACACTTTTAGTCCCTTATACTTGCAAAGTTGTGCGTAACTTCACTTATAGGCATAAAAACTTTAGTCGGCCAATATTTGGCATTCCCGAGAGTATAATAAAATATCATGAGGTTCTTGGTTTGTTAAAAGGTCACTCAGAGGTAAGAATTAACATGTTGACGCTTTTAACCCTTTATTGCACAAACTTTCAATTAATCACATAAACGGCTACACTTGATTAACAAGTAGTTCATTTGTGAATATAAAACCATAAAAGGTTATTTAGAAACTTATTTTAGGTATGATAATACTTCCAGTTCTTTCATAATCAAAGTTTTTTCGATTTTTCGAAAAATTAGTCCCTTAAATTCAACGTTTGACTTCATTAGGGTTTATTACACGTGTCAATACTTTATTGGGCGTGATTTTTCGAGGTGTTACAACATCCCACCAATGCTAGCAACATGGATTGGGCCGAAAAGATCCATGTGAAGCAATTCAAGTGGTTTTTGGATTGAGTTAACAGTTTTCGGTTTGTGAGGCTTTCGTTTGATTTTTCCTTTTTCACATGATTCACATTTGTTGTGCATATTGAAACTACGTAAAGGAACCCCCAACACTAAGTTGTTTTTCACTAAGTGGTTCATTTTTCACAGATGCACGTGGCCCATTCTCCTATGCCAGAGATACGATTGATCTTCAGTCGCCTTCGAAAGTAAACATGTCACTGGAGCAGACGAGTTAACCAACGGGCGCATGTCCATGACATATGTGTTATTCTCCCTTGGAGCCCTCATTACGATCCAATCTTCAGGAACAGCAAATCCCGGACGCAAAACGAAGCAAGCTTTATCAGTGAACAACATCGTGTACTTGTTATCACAGATTTGAGAAACCGACATCAGGTTATGCTGCAGTTCTTCAACGTAGTTCACTTTATGCAGCGTAATTTTTCCATTTGACACAGAACCTTCACCGGTGATGTAACCACCCTTCTCACCGGCAAAATTCACATAACCACCACGAATTTGTTTAAAAATTTTCAATAACTCTTTATTTCCTGTCATGTGTCTGGAACAGCCACTATCGATATACCAAATATAGATAGCCCTCTTCAGCTGCTCCTACACTCCCCAACAAGAAAATTTAGTTAGAATATGGGACCCAAGCCATGATGGTCTTGGGTCGTCCCGATTCGTCAACATAAGAAAACTCTTTGAAATAGCCATCATCACCTCTGTGTCCTCCGTTTCCATTTCGGAAATTGTTGAAATGACTCCCCGCAAATTGTGGATTATACGGAGTTGATGATCTGTTGGTATAACCAGAGTTTCCATAACCTCGGCTTCCGTAGTTTTGGTAATCGTAATTTTGATTCCTGGGTGGCTCAAAATTCCTACCAAATCTAGGAACATCATTGTGTCTTGAGAATGATCGTGAATGATTATCCGAATGTTGTCTTTGATTTGAAAATCTCGGGGGTGACGCATTTCGATCATTCACGAATCTGTTCTGTGCATGAGGTCTAACATAGTTGTTATTCGAACCTCCAAAACGTTGGTCATTCTCAAGTGTTTGGAAAGTAACATGATTTTGTCGTCTGTGAGGGGTTTTCTCACGAGTATCATGTCTTTGAGATGAACTTTCCGATCCTTCACCACGATTAATAACAACTGGTTTCTCCCCATGATCCTGATTTTGTTGTGATTTAACATTTGTTTTGACAACCGGTTTTACTTCTTGTTTAATCACTTTGTTTTTCTCAACCTTCTGATTTTTACCGTTTTTCTTTTCAACATTAACTGTTTCATTTTGCGGTTTTTCAACAAAAGGTTTCATTTGATCAGGATCAACATGGGATTTACCCTTGTCATCTGGACAATCTGCTGCTAAGTGTCCTTTCCCACGACACTTATAACATTTGCGAACTTTTGCAGCATTCTTTGGACGTTCCTCATGACTGGTCGAAGATGATGAGGCGTTAGTGGGATTTTTCAAATTTTGGTTGACAAACTGAGAGTTTGAACCTGTTTCGATTTTCTCTTCTTCTTTGATAAAATCTTCCCCTTTAACAAACTCAGTTTTAGGGATATTTTTCAAATTCTTTTTGGGTTTCCCAACTGACTTTGGTTTTGACTTCGCATTTTGAACTTGATTGAAAATTTCCAAAATTTTATTGCTTATCAAATTCTCAATGTTATAAAAATTTAGCTCATTTTTCTTTGTAACTTCACTCACCTTCGACTGTTCTGAGTCAGAAGCCTCATCAGGCTCAGATTCTGACTCACTTTGCGGTTCAACCGTCAGAGGGGTCTTTGGCACAAAATTTGCCAATTCAGGATCAATGCTTGGCATCGATGTATAATTATGGTTTACCGGTGGAGGCACTTTCTTATAACCGATGCCGAACATTTCTTCCTCAGATTCTTTGAGACGTTGGCTGTTAATACAGAAATTCATCACTTCAGATGAATCCCCGAACTTTTCAATTTTTCGTTGCAAATCTAAAATCAGATTATCTTTTTCCAAAATGATTTTGTTCTTTTCCAAAACACAATTTTGGTTCATTTCAAGTTCAGATCTTAATTCCTGATTTTTAAGAGTTCCCTGTGCCACAAGTCTCTCAAATTCAGAGATATCATTTTCAGCGCTTTTATCTTAATTCGGTGTTCTTTATCCGAATTAGACAAAACAGCAATGAGTTCTCTGGATTTTTCTAAATCTGCAATCAGATTTGTGTTGTGAAGTGCATATCTGTCAATCTTGGTGACAAACTCTACACATCTTGCACACCGCTTATCTACAGAAGTTGATTTTACCTCAATGCCAGCCATGAATGCACATGCTTCATTTTTTACGGAGTCTTCTTCCAACCTTTTAGCTTCTGCATCTGCAAATTGCTGCATTTCGGCTGTGGAGATGTTGAACTCAAAGCATTCTCCTTTTTCTCCATCTTCTGTTTTGTTAGACTTTTCAACAGACTTTTCATTCAAGTTATCTTCATTCTCAGCAACATTTCCCGAATCCAACTCTTCCCCAAAAACCTCGGCTACAACTGCAAGTTCCTCAATGCTAGACTCTTCGATAACCTCTTCACGCACTTCTTCGTCGACAATTTCAGCTATAAAGGCTTGTGACACAATAGCTCCTGAAATGTCTTCCAATACACAACCCCAGTCGTAAGGCTCAGTCACATTTTGTAGAGGTTGAGCCACCATAGCATTGTTTGTCGAAGGTGTAAGATTTTCAGAACCACTTAGACGAGCACTTGAGTTTGAAGTAGTTGATGCATTGTTGTGAGGTCTTGAATTGTTTCCTTGAGAGTTGCTTTCTCTGTCAGATCTTTCCATTTTCGGCTTCCGACAATCACGTGCGAAATGCACGTAGATGCCGCAGTTGTAACATTTCACCTTTGACATGTCAACTCCCATTCAAGTCTTCGTCTGACCTCCTATGAACTTCCTACCCGTTCTCAATAGAAATTTCTTCGCTCTACGGACTAAGAGTGCCATATTGAGTTGTAGATCAAGTTCTTCCATTTCGTCTTGGTCTATCTGGTCAAAGTCCTCATCAAGACTTGACGGTTCAACGAGCTTTCCAAGATAGAAGTTCTCGTAGGCAGTCATGAAGGACGCCAAAAGGCTCATGTTTTCTTCTATCAACTTTAAGCAGCTTGCATCTAACTTTGGAATGTTCAAGTTTGTCGCTTGAGATTTCTGAGCTCCACTAGAAGAGTACATTCCTTGATTGGAATTTGTTGTTCCACTTGAACTAGCATTGTTGCTTATAAAGGCGTGTTCACTTGTAGGAACTTCATTATCTGAATATAGGGCAACACCGGTTACTCCATTACTACCCTTATCCGTCGGTTTTGAAGCTTTATATAACTGAGGATCTTGGATCTTCTCGAAATCAGATGCTTGATCTTCCATATTCCAAGCATAACCCTTCAGTTTTTGTACAGCTTCTTCCAATGAGAGCTACTCGTAGAGAACACCTTCTCTAATCAATGCGGTGTACATATTCCATTCTCTGGGAAGGCAATTCAGAAACTTCTCAACTTTCTCAAATTCAGTGTAGATGCCTTCTTGAATACGATCAAGTTCTCTCAACAGATGATAAAATCGATTCACCGTGTCATCGAATGACTCATTCTTTAACGCTTTAAACACAACGAATTGAATCTTCAACCGTTCAAGACGTCGTTTCTTGTACATTGCATTTCCCTCGTACCGTTCAATCATGCTATCCCACAACTCCTTCAAATTACTTCTATTACGGAAAGTGTGAAGTATAGATTGTGTCATAGCCATCGTAATCATCGACATTGCTTTCTCTTCACAATCATAGAATTTTCTTTGGTCGTCGGTGAGTGCCAAATAAGTATCAATCGTTAACGTTCTTACCGGTGTGGCTCCACATCCTTTAACGATACACAACCAGATCTTGATGTCTTTTGCTCTTACATACCTTTCGAAACGCTCCTTCCACTCAGGAAAATCAAGCTCATTTATCAACAAAGGAGGTTTGTCATTACTCCCTACCTCAGCATTGTGCTTGAGGTTTTGCACCATTGCAGTCAGATTGTTGTTTGCCATTTCGAATAAATTGTGAAAGAAACAAAGAGTGTTTGTGAAAGAAACAGTGAGTTGAAACATAAAGTTTTCTTTGAAAAAGTTTCTAAGTTGACAAAAACCGGAGACACAAGTGAAACTTGAAAATACTGAGTGAAAACTCGGAGACAATCAGAGTGGTATCGGATCAAACCTGATATAAAAACTCTGACATCTAAACTCTGAATTTAAACTATGAAAACCCTTAAACACTAAACTCTGAATGGACTTTAAAAAAAATAAACTCTAATAAATTTTTGGATAGCTCAAACTCGGATCCTAGTCATAATCTTAAAGAAACTCGGACCATATAAAGGTTTTTTTTATTAATTAAAACTCGGACTCACTTAAATACTAAACTTGGACACCTAAACTCTGAGAACTTAACTACACCTAAACTCTGAGAACTTAACTAAACTCTGAGTAGAAAATTCGGACTCCCATTTTAAACTCTTACCAAAAAAAATTCGGACTTCACAAAAAAGAAACTCCTATTAGCAAGAAAACCCTGAATTTTAACCTAAAAATTCGGACTCCTTATATTGACCACTAGCAAGAAAACCCTGACCTCCAAAGCCCTGACCACAAAGTCCTGACCTCACAAAGAAGTAAACCCTGACTTGTTAGTCGGACAAGAGGAAATTGCTTCAGGTTATCTCACAAGTGTGACTTCACACTAGTTCATCAATAATCCTGAAGCACAAACACTGAATTGAAACTCTGAATGAAAACTCTGAAGGAATACTCTGAAGGAAAAACAGTAAAAGAAAACTCTGAACAGAATAAAATGGATCAAACACGGAATCTTTACTAACCTTCAAAAACCCTTCAAAAACCCCTGATGAAGATCTTCAACCTCTGTAAAAACCCAGATGAACGTGTATCCTAAATGCCTTCTTTTCTAATCACAATCCATCATCCAAATGAGCAAACACATGAATGATTAATGAATAACACCTAAAACACAGCAAACAACTCAAAAACCCAATCAAAATGTGATTTTTCTCAACTAAACCTCTAAACCCAAACCTATGGTAGTAAGAGCACACTGCTCTGATACCACTTGTATGGTCTCCTACCCAAGGATCTCACTCAGACAACAATCACCAGGCGTGCGAAATCCACCTAGCAATCACTACTGTATGGTATTGGATCAAGAAAGTGTAGAACAAGAATGATGAAGATGATGAATGACGTCACACACAGTAGCCATCAATTCACACACAGTGGCAATGATTAGGGTTTCTTGAAGAACAAACTTTCCACAAAAGAAATCGTCGTGTATAACATTTCACTAAGAGTTTATATACAATGGAAAGTCCTGACTACTAAAGTCAGGACATGGGCCCAAAGCCCAATACAAAACAAAACACTGACTATACCAAAATTCGGACCAAGGGAACTCAAACCCTGACCATGAAAACCCTTACCAAACTAACAGTTTCAACTAATTACATAAAAGACCCTTGAGTTTGAGAGCCTACACTTATCACCCAAAGGGCATTTACAGACACATTCGCCTGCTACTAGACCAAACTCTAGGTTTTGGTTTTGCCATTATTTTTTAACCCTCTTTTGCCTTCTACATTCAACCTTCTTTACCTTCTACTTTCTATCTTCTTTACCTACTTTCAAGAAACAAATCGGGAACCTTCCTTCCAAGGTTCGTTCTTGATTTACCTTTTTTTCCTCCTACCTTCTTGATTACTTACTTTAGCCGATCACCTTCTTGTTCCGATCGAAACCTTCTTCGAACCACCTCCTTCCTTCGCAGAACTTCATACCATGGTTCGAGAGTCTAAGCTCTGATACCAATCGTTAGCTCCAACCCAAGATCTAACCCAAACCAAAGAAACAAAGATGAAAAGAAATTGGAATTTTGGAACAAAACACAATTGACCCAAACAAAGATGCATAATAATGGTATGACCCCGGGATCTATGGATGTAGGTTTTAAAAGACTTGGTTTTGTTGTTTAAAAAGAGGCAGCGACACAGCTTGTTGCCCGTTTAACTTCTATTTCGGCGTAATTCCCTTTTAGAGAGTTAATGAATACAAGATCCTGAAAAGGGGTTGCGGCGCAACTTGTTACCCGTTTACATGCCATTCTACTGTAAATTTCCCACTTCTTCAAGCCGTAAGATTAAATAATAAAGAATATGAAGTTTTGTACTTCTGCATTTTGAAAGAGAAAAATTGGATCAATGTTATTTGTGTCTGATCTCTCATCTTTGTTCTTTGGAATCTAACCTACTCAAAGGTTGCATCATGCATATAGATGAAAATTCTAATTAAAACATATCTATGCATAGTTGGTTGCATACTCATAAATTATAAATTTTGGATAGTTATGACTAATGGGTTATTTTTACATAGTCATACTCCCCATGTGATCGTTACTATTTTTCGTGATTGTTACTCCAAAAGCTCATGATAAAGAAAAGTATAATAAACATAGACGAAGAAAGGTCAATAAAAGGTCAAAAATATTGTAAAAAATATATTAGAAAACATTAAAGAATATGAAAATTTGAGAGTTTTTTAAAGTTACGGTAAATGGTAAACAATAAGGGTAAAATAGTCATTCTGTGATTTATTTTTAATAAAATAAATCAAAATGGGTAAATCTGATGTTAAGGGAAGAGTTGGTAAGTTTATAAAGGGATATATGCAATCGCGGCAATAGTGATGAACAACCCTAATGAGAGTGGAGTGGTGAGGAATCGACTGGAAGTATTTAGATGTAGGATTAGAGGGTGTGTGAGTTAGCCGGTCAAGAAAAAAAAAAGACAATTTCTAGCCAATGGCAAGAACCCATGCTGCTAATAAGTGAGAAGATAAAAACATTTCGGGTTAAGGATGAATACAAAGTTTACATTAAGATGTTGGGAGCTCATCATTAATTTAAGTGATGTCAATGAAGAATCAGAAATCTTGAAACCAATTGTAGTGGAGGATGATAGTACAAGAGATTTCGCTCAGTAGTGTACGGTATGTAATTTTCGTATAAATTTTTTTAGGTATATACGTTTTCGACCCCCCGGTTTTATAATTATATTAGGTATATACGTTTTCGACCCCCGGGTCGGAAATCTCAAGCTTCGCCACTGTGCCCGCCCGCCCACCCAACCCTCTAAGGTCCGCCCCTGAGCGCAGTTGGTATTTTTACTTTCGCATCAACGAGTGTTCTATACTATTCAATGCAGACGATAATATCTTTCCCGATCGTCCATATAAACGAGGTTTTCGATGAAAGTTGGTTCTGTTTAACAGTTTTGGTTCCAAAATCAATATAATCTTAGAATATCATGAGAGGAACAAGGACACAAGTTCTTCCAGTCAAACAAATTACACTTTCAACAGTCAACAGATGACTCTCCTTCTCATGGAAGGTTTATAACCATTGAAAAGAAGATCATTAAATAACAGCTGGTCAAATTTTATATTTTCATCAAAAAATTGATACAATTCAAGTTTGAATATGTTAGTGTTTATGTATGCTAATTGCCAACTTAAGATATGTTATTCTCATTTATTTATTTATTTGCAGAAAAATGATGCTAAACAACTAACCATGTCATAACACATATATACACATTGAATCTCTTTACAGGCATATGATGATAATAATATAATCTATTATAAGTTTTATCTTATGAACTCTGCTATAAACATATCTCCCAAAATTGCAAAAGCTTTTACTACTAATAAACCATCAAGATTTCCCAAAAAAATTTAAATACCATCAGTTGTTTTGTTGACCAGAGTTGACCTAGCAAAGCTTCTTTGCCTAAAAGAAGATGAAAACTTCTTTGAAATGATCTTGCTGTGAGAATTCACCTTCCTCATTTTACCATGTGGATTCTTTATTTTTTTGGGAAGATCTTCTATGCTCATCACCCTTGCAAGAGATGTAAATGATTCTGATTTCCCATGATAGAACTTTGATAACCCTCTTCTGTAATTAATTCAACAAAATAACAAACCATTTTAGTATCAAGATTCTTGATTCAAAATCATGTAAAACTCAAAAAAAAAAAAAAAGTGAAATACAAGAAACTTACTTGATTGGTAGTTGTGTCATAAGGTCTGATAGATCAAGTACAGATGAGCCATTTGAATTAAGTGAAGAAGAAGAAGAAAAAGAAGATGAAGCATCATCTTGTGTATCAAATGAAGAACATGAAGAAAGTGATGATGATCCATTTGATATTGTTGAAGTTTCTTCAATGGATTCTTGATCTGATTTTGCAATGAAACCCCATGTGTTTTGATGATGATCATCTTGCAAGATTTGTGCTTTCTGTTGATTCATTGTTTCTATCAAAAGATTAATGAAGAAAGTTTCAATCTTGTGGCTTTATGTGAGTGAATAGTCAGTCAATAAGGGAAGGTGTTGTTTGATGAAATATGAGTTTGGAAGGTTATATGAGGGAGTGTATATGTATACAGTCAGCTTAGCCACGTGGCAGGCATATGTTGGTTCCAGTGAATAGGGTTTAGTACCTTATCAATTCTACCCACTTGCCCTGATGCTATTAATGGATATGGATGAAAAAAATAACAATAAAATATTTATGATTATCCTAGGAACCCTTTATTGATAATTCAATGGCCTTTTTTTTTTCAAATTGAGTTGGCATCAAGAAACAACAAAGTATATCTAATCAATTAGGGTATGACTTTTATAGCATTTAAAGAAAAACCTTTGTTGAAACAAGATGGGTATATAGCCGACAACCAAACAACTATGTAAATTGTTTTTTTAATCATCTTACTTTTATCTTTTTTTTAATGGCAATTTTTTATATATTTTATTGTCTATCACAGTTGTTCTTATGTTTTTGGAGACCATAAGCGAACTATGAAGTAGAGGCTTTTTTTGTAAAATTATCCTTTTCAACATATTTGGGCTTAATACATTTACAGTATATAAAACTTACTAAAAATTAGAGGCCCTTGATTTTGGTGGCCCTAGGCTTGAGCCTAGATTGGAAAGCCTAACGGGCCGGTCCTGTTGTCTATGGAACTTGAACTCAAGACTTTCCCTTTTAATGGTGTTTAAAATGGACCACCACGTCATTAGTGTTTTACTTATATCTAATCGGTTCGATCAAATGGAAATTTTAGATATTAAAACTTAAAAAAAAATAACTCATCATGGAAACTTTTAGGCAGAGGCAGAGGCAGGGGCGGACCTACCTCTTTGGTAGGGGTAACCCCCACTACCCCTTGGTCGGAAAAAAATTGGAAAAATTAGTGTAAATTTTGGAAAAATTTGACGTTTTTTCGATTTCGTTACGGCTTATTTATAACACGTTACCACTTGGTCGGAATCCTAGATCCGCCACTGGGCAGAGGGAGTGAATTTGCCAAAAGGCTATCGGCATGGATTGGAAAGTGAGATTAGCACCACTTGCCAAAGGGGCGGGGTATGGGTTTTGCGACACTTACCAATTTCAATCGGCATTTGAGGGTGAGATTTCCTTCACAATTTGTGGCAAGGAGGTTCAAAATTTAAGATCTTACCCTCCTTACCAATTCAAAAGTCAACCTCTATCCTTTCCAACCCAATGAAAACATGCCATCTATGACCTAAATTCGGTACCAATCTAGTTTTGCCGACCCCCAAAAAAAACCGTTATATTGTTCAACTCAAAATATGTTATTTCGTGTTCTACTAGGATTTTTCTGCCAAGAAATTAGATACAACTTGCTACCCATAAATTATGTATTACATGGTTATATCATATAATCTTCTATTATACATTTCAACCCTACAAGACACCTAACACCTAAAATAAGTAAAATCGGAAAGTTAATACAAATCATCAAATCTTATCTACATAATTCATGTATACAAAAAGATATAAGCTAAAACAAACACACACAATATGAATAAATATATAATATATGTATATAATAATATAATAATTTGATGGAAATGAGTTGGATGTAAGAGAAGGTTGGGTCGCTATCGTTGAGTTCCAATGGGCGGGAGGGGATATGACCAAGCGAAAAGTGTGGCGATGATAATGGAGGATGAGTGGATAAACCTCCTCCACTTCCTTTTTCTTTTTCTATTTCTTTTTCTTTTTTCATGCCGTCCTCGTATCATATTCCATGCATATCCTCTCGTCTCCTTTTGCCGTCCTTTTATACATACAATATATACATACATGTATATCTTATTAAATCATGTACCAATAGATTTTTATTATTAAACTAACATGAATTATCAGAAATTCATTTCAAGTTGATATGTCTGAAAATATAAAAATTATTCTAAAGTTGAATGGTTTCACTTTCACCTGCAAGTATATTCAAATCGATACTTGTCATTTATTCAAGCATAATTTTATGCTATTCCTGTTATAACTTTCTGGAAAAAAAAAAAAAAAACAATACATCATATAACAAAATCAATTTTTAACTAAAAAAACTTCAGAAGTATTGTAGCTTGTTATATGCTTGTCACAATTTTCTATTTAAATATTAGTTATATATTAATTAAAAGCTTTTTGGAATAACTATGGTTTATACCGTAACCATCCTCGTTTATGGGTTGCAAATCTATCTATACTTTCTATAAAATGAGAAATCCAAGTGACATAAGAAAAGCTGATGTGTCAGCAGATGTCCAACAAGGCTTTTCTTATGTCATTATTACATCATAAAGCTTAATATTAAAAGACTTTAAAATTCAAAGTTGGCCCACATTCATATTCCAAAGGCCTGCCATCAAACCACTGCCTCAAATCCAGTTCAAAATTCTGTTCCCAATTCAAACATCTGTTCCAAGTTCAAAATTCTGACATTTAACATCTGTTCCCAGTTCAAAATTCTGGCTCCACGCTTTCATCTCTCCCTCAAACCCAGTTCCCAATTCAAAATTCTGGCTCCACATTCAAAATTCAAAATTCAAATAATATATTCTAATCCTATAAATAAGACATAATTATCTGGCTCCACATTCAAAACTCTCTCGCTGATATCTGCGAGCGTGTCTCTCTCTCTCTCAAATGCATCTTTCTCGTGATTCAGCCGCTATTCTCCGATTACACTTCTTTGTTCGAATGTTTGATGATTCTGTTTACATGTTATCATTCCAGTATCATTGTTCCAACATCGTCGTTTCAATGAAGTTTCCCATCACACATCAACCTTTCAATATCGAAGTTGCAGTATAATTGTTGCAACATCGTGAAAGGTTGCATGTGTTACCTTCTTTGATGGGAGAGTTGCAATTTGAACAGACGATATGTATCTTCTATCGTGAAAAGTCAGTTGTGCTACATCAGTTGAGAAGAGACCTTTGCATTTTAGGTTTGTTTCTTATTTTGATTAACTGTTGATGATGTTCAGAGTTTTTATTTACACTGACATTTTAGAATATGTTAAGATGCATGTTTATATTATTAAAATGAACTACTACATAGAAAAATACAAATTTAATGAAATATTTATAAAGTATTACACGCTAGGGTTAACACTTGCTAAGATTTCGTAGACTCTGGCCTTTCATCATGTGATTTCATGCTCTCTTTTGAATTTCAGGTCATTTAGCATGTTGCAGTTTTTCTGATCCTGTTCTAGAAGTTGTGTCAGAAACTCTTCTGCATTCTTCTGAAACTCTGATGGAGGAGAGTGGAGGACTTCATCGAGCAATGATATGTTGTTCCAGGTTTTGTTGTAATTAGTGATTATGTCGACTTTCCTGTTTAGTTCTTGGTCTGTTCTTTGTTCTTTGAGTGACCACATCGAGAATTGTGTTTTAACATCGCTGGTGTCTGACCAGTGGTAGAAACTGATGTTTGCCATGTAGATTTTTTGTTGGTTTTCTGATTTGGAACAATTTTTGACAGAAAGTGATTTGTAGGACAGTTTGTTGATGTTTTGAATCAAAAGTAATCATCGGTCTTTTATAGAGTTTAAAAACGCGTCTACATGGTAAATGAAGAGGTTAATTGTAATTGTGACAATCTGCTTTTGTTCTTTGAATTTCGATATTTTGTCCCTTGGGTTTCTTGGTATTTAATTTTACAGTTTTTCCATAAAACTTGGAGTTTGAAAAGGTTTTTGCATTAAAAGACTGATGTTTTGAAATATACATTAATATGTTTATATTAAATGTACACGTTTTGACAATTACAAATTTGAGTATATAAACTCATAGTCACTTCACCTGTTTTTCAGAAAATCTTCCTACAAAGATATCATACTTTCAGGAAAGTCGAGTAATATAGGTTATTCAAATGGCGTCATTCACAAATGCAAAATCAGATGATTTAAAGCAGCGTTTTGTCAGGCAAATAGAGGAACAGGTGTATGAAGATAGGGCTACTCTTCAAGAGCTGAAGAGATGTTTTGATGGATTGCAAGTTGGCCTGTTCACTAGAGAGCAGGTTTCCAGAGATCTTATGTGGATGCCTTCAACTTCCGTTCGTGAGCTTTGTGTTGTCAGTAATATAGAGTGCGGTGATAGAGACGTAGAGTTCATGACGATGCTGAAGGACATACATCGAGAGGTTCAGCAATCGATGGAGTTGAAGCTAAAGTTTCTTAATTCTTGCTGTTATTGTTATATTTGAACTTTAATGTTGTTCATATGTGATGTAATTGTTGGAATTTTAATGTCATGAATAAATTTTAATCTTATGAATCTATGTTGCGTTTTAGTTTTACTTATTTAGTGTTTGAGTTTGATTTAGATTATGTTGAAGTTTAATTGTGTCTGAACATCTGTTTAGTAAGTCAACAGAGGTCAATATTCGGAGTTTTCAAAGGTCTGTTGTAGTTAAAGTTTCTTAAAAGAGAACATCTGCTGATAATGAAACAACTGTGTATGCTATCGACTGTTTGATTTACCACTGTTGACTAAATGAATAAATTTTAATAGTATTAATCTTTGTTGTTGCATCTTCATTTTAATTATTTCAGTCATTCCTAAGTATTATTTTATAATTTTGTTTATCAGTCATTCCTAAGTTTTAATAGTATTAATCGGCGTTTTAGTTTTACTTATTTAGTGTTTGAGTTTGATTTAGATTATGTTGATGTTTAATTGTGTTTGAACATCTGTTTGGTAAGTCAACAGAGGTCAATATTTGGAGTTTTCAAAGGTCTGTTGTAGTTAAAGTTTCATAAAAGAGAACATCTGCTGATGATGAAACAACTGTGTATGCTATCAACTGTTTGATTTACCATTGTTGACTAAATGAATAAATTTTAATAGTATTAATCTTTGTTGTTGCATCTTCATTTTAATTATTTCAGTCATTCCTAAGTATTATTTTATAATTTTGTTTATCAGTCATTCCAAAGTTTTAATAGTATTAATCTGCGTTTTAGTTTTACTTATTTAGTGTTTGAGTTTGATTTAGATTATGTTGATGTTTAATTGTGTCTGAACATCTGTTTGGTAAGTCAACATAGGTCAATATTTGGAGTTTTCAAAGGCCTGTTGTAGTTAAAGTTTCATAAAAGAGAACATCTGCTGATGATGAAACAACTGTGTATGCTGTCGACTGTTTGATTTACCACTGTTGACTAAATGAATAAATTTTAATAGTATTAATATTTGTTGTTGCATCTTCATTTTAATTATTTCAGTCATTCCTAAGTATTATTTTATAATTTTGTTTATCAGCCATTCCTAAGTTTTAATAGTATTAATCTGCGTTTTAGTTTTACTTATTTAGTGTATGAGTTTGATTTAGATTATGTTGATGTTTAATTGTGTCTGAACATCTGTTTGGTAAGTCAACAGAGGTCAATATTTGGAGTTTTCAAAGGTCTGTTGTAGTTAAAGTTTCATAAAAGAGAACATCTGCTGATGATGAAACAACTGTGTATGCTATCGACTGTTTGATTTACCACTGTTGACTAAATGAATAAATTTTAATAGTATTAATCTTTGTTGTTGCATCTTCATTTTAATTATTTCAGTCATTCCTATTGGTTAACAGATGTTAACGAACAATAGATGATATTCAATCTTAAAATGCTTAACAGAGGAGTTGATACTAACAGTGGTTGGGCTAATGCTGAATAAATATTATTATATAAGGTCTGCTATAAGTATTATTATATAATTTTGTATGTCAACAACGGTTTTTTGGAAGAATTTACGGTATATTTTGCTGTTATAAAAGGTGTGTTGTAGCTAAAGTCTGACAAAAGAAAGCATCTGATGTTATAAAAGGTCTGTTTTCAATCTTAAAATGTTTAACAGAGGATTTGATACTAACAGTGGTTGGGCTAATAGCAGATGTTAGACTTACGACTGTTGAGTTACACCGATTGAAAACAACTGTTTTTGAAACTTATCCTTGCCTAAAAATACATCCACTGCTAAATGGTACCGTCTGTTGTCATAATTTCCGTCACTACAAGAAAACTGGGTTTTTAGTACGCGCAAAAGCGTCCTAAAATCCTATTTTATAGGACCTTTTATTTAATAGGACCAACGATAAAAGCGTTTCATGTAAAGGGGTCGTAATAAGTCCCGGAACTAAAAAAGCGTCCTAACATCTCAAATAAGATTATGAAACCAATTTTATGGTCGCGTAATGTCTTTGAACAACCAAAATAGTGTTATAATAAAAACATATTAGGACACTTTTACGATGTTTTAACATGTGCTTACATACTTTTAATCTTTTGATACACTTTCAAGCGTCCTCAGAAATTAATTGATAGGACCCTTATCATGTAACATTATAGTTAATTTAGTACCAAGAAAAGGGTCCTAATATACCAAATAAGATTGTGAAACTAATTTTATGGTCGCATAATATGTCTATAGACAACTTAAATAGCGTCCTAAAAAGAACATATTAGGACACTTTTACAATGTTCTAATATGTGATTACCTAATTTTAATCTTTTGATACACATATAAGCGTCCTTAAAAATTAATTTATAGGACCCTTATGATGTAACGTTATAGCTACTTTAATATCAAGAAAATGGTCCTAATATCCCAAATAAGATTATAAAACCAATTTTATAAAGAGACTATCAACATATAACATCCTAATAGTTATTGTATAACATCACCTAATGAAAGAAATAAAACTTCATTATATTTCAAATAAGCATGTTCATAACAAAATACTAACCATAAATAAGTTATAACATTATCTAACATAAAGTCTTAACATTTAACAAAGAAATTAAAAGCAATTAAAGAAATAAGAAGCATAAAATCTTGAGTCATCATGCGTCCTCAATCCTCATGGACTACCTACAAATAAACCATCCATGTATAAGCATTAAGTTCCATGATATTAAAATTATTTGTATCACAAGCTTAACAAATACATACCGAGATGAATGGATAGGGTCATGCAATGGATGCACCAATACAATCTTGAATTGTAGAAAATAAACCATATGGTTTTACCAAGTTAAAATAAATAAACTCAGAAGTTAGTTCATATCAGAAGGTACACCTAAAATCATACAGATTAGTCGAACATATATGCACATATAGGCTCATTGTCACATACCTGATGTTAAAATAAGAACTGTTGAATAACAGGAACCAAGGAAACCACTTTTTAGCCTTTGATCATGGAGGGGACAAAAAGCAGGGGTCAGTTGCCAACCATGGAGCGAAACAGACATAATAGAGTGAGACCTAAGTTAACGATAAAGAGTAAAAAAGTAGTTTTTTTTTGTTCCTCTTTATCTAATTGTCGATGCTTAAACTCACACTAAAATACATAAATGCATCGATCAATGGAAAGTTATATTTGACAGACTTACGTGCCCAAGAAGGTTATCATCATGGTCTTCATCAAAAAATCCTCTATTTTTCTTCCCGCTCACAATTTCTAGTACTAAAATACATAAATGCATCGATCAATGGAAAGTTATATTCGACAGACTTACGTGCCCAAGAAGGTTATCATCATGGTCTTCATAAAAAAATCCTCTATTTTTCTTCCCGCTCACAATTTCTAGTACTAAAACGCCAAAACTAAATATATCTGACTTAACTGAGTAGAGACCGTTCACTGCATAGTCTGGAGATATGTAGCCCCTGAATCAATACACAAAAACAAATATAAATAAATGTAAATAAAAATGTACCTAACAATACAAATCGATTTAAGGGATTCTTACAAAGTTCCAACGATTCTCTTTGTATTTTCTTCACACTCGTCTTCTTTAAACATTCTGGCTAAGCCGAAATCTGATATCTTTGGGCACATCAAATGATCAAGTAAAATATTCCATGCTTTTAAATCCCTATGTACAACTTTAAGCCGGGAATCTTGATGAAGATAAAGAAGTCCTCGAGCAATCCCATGGATTATGTGGAATCTTTGTTGCCAATCAAGTTTCAACTTCCTTGATTTATCTGCTCAATTTACAACAAGGTAGTTACATATTATTCCCTTGCAATTTTATGAAATCTTTATTTTTAGGATTGTAAGAGAGCCTAACCAAATAAAATTCTGTCTAGACTTTTGTTAGGCATGTATTAACATTTTCTCATCGTCTTGAATGCAATACTACACCAACGGGTGGGTCGGGTTGGGTGGCGGGTCAAAACGGGTTCGGGTCAAAACGGGTTAATAAAAAAGGGTTGTTTTGGTTCGGGTCGAAACGGGTTCGGGTCATAACGGATCCGGGTCATAATGGATTTCGGGTCGGGTTGGGTTGGTTTAAACAACGTTTTTTTTAAAGAAAAGGCTTGTAGCAGCAATATATCCATCTTCACTGATAATATCAGTACCAATATTCTGACCAAAATATTTGACACCAATATTTTACATGGGGACCGATAACCAATGTATCGTTGATAACCGATATATCGTTGATAACCGATTAACTGCATAGATTTTGATAACCATGTATATGCATTATGGAACATAACAAAAAGAAACAAAAGGTTGAAGCATCTACACAGGAAGAAATAACATACCAAGATAGTCTTCATCAAAGTCAACTTTAGCTTTGACTAGCATCTCCACAAACAACATAACAAGCTCACCCCCACATGTTACCTACAAGTTGTATGTATCGGCCACATATAACTTTATATAACTTAACCAGAGAGCTAATCTAATTTGCAAGAAAAAAGTGGCCTATTTATAATGAGTAAATTGCATTTTAGTCCTGAGTTTTTGTCCAAATTGCCATTTTAGTCCAAATAGTTTTTTTTTCTTCCACTGGTCCCTGACTTTTCCTTTTTCTTGCCATTTTGACCACATTGCCTTAGTCTAAAAACCAGGTTATAATCAAGGGTATTTTTGGCATTAAATTATTATGAGGTTTATAAATTATGTTGTAAACTACCCCTGGTTATCACTACACAACAGTTATGCCAAAAATATCCGTGGTTATAACCATATTTTTATACTGAGTTAGGCAATGTGATCAAAATGGCAACTAGAGGAGAAGCCGAACTCATAGTTCAAACGATATACATGAGTAGTGGCCAATGGTTACCTAAGGAAACATTATCTCATCCTCAATATCAACGACTATCCTCCATCACAAATGAGTTGTGTTACCAACTCTCTCTTAAGGTACACAGAGATGAAACACTATGTACACTTCTTAATTAATGTACCCTTTTACTAAAACCGCAACCCGTTATAATCAGAGATCAACCTTTTAAACACAAAGTCACACAAGCAAGCAAACAAACAAACCTTGATAGCTTCCAGAATTCTACAGAATTCCATTTTATCTTCGTTCTTGACTGTAGTCAAACACAGAGTTGATGCGGTTTTCTGATGAACAATCTGAAACAATCAAAAAAAAAAGTTATTCCGCATTGTTAAAAGTTTGTTTTAATAAGAGTGAGATGCTCTGAGGTGTTTTTGGTCACAAAATCCGATACAAAAAAATCAAATATGCAACTAACAAAAAAAAGTTAGACAAACTTACAGCTCCCAGTCGAGACTTTCCCTTTACAATGCAGTAAGGGATCTCCATCTTTCTGCACAACACAGGTAGCCAAACAACCAACTCGATCGGGTCTACATCATGAGCAATGATAACCAATTGTGCCTTGTTCTGGAATGAGACAAAAAAAGGTTAACCAGTTCTGTGACAAAAGAACAAATGCAGTTAAAAAAATAAGAAGTGGCAGCTCACCTGCTCAATGAGATAAGTGACATGATTTAGACCGTATTTCACAACAATGGGCTTCTTTGCTTCTACGGTTTTTCCATCAACCTCGGCCTCAGCTCGTTTTTTGAGGCGTTCTTTTTTTGCTGCCTTGTCCTCTGGCCTGTACTTGAGCAGCATCTTGAACAAAGTAGTTGCTACATATCACAAAGACAGATATTTCATATGACAATTCAAGTATAAACCACTAAAAAAGTAGAAGTGAAAAAATAATTTGATTTAAAATGATTATAAAAAACATGTATGAAATACGCATGCATCACGACAAGAACAACTTACAGAGACAACAAAATTCAACCGAATGAATCATAAAACGGATGTTCAGGATTTCTTATTATAACTAGTATTCTGGATATTTCATTTTGATACGACAAATGAACAGTTTTAATAGTGTTCGAAGTTAGATAATGGATATACACACTGATTACCGGATGAACTGTAAGCTCAAATGAATCTTAAAGTTGCTTATTCCAAACAATCAGTTTTCTAACTTTGTAGTTTGCATGTTCAACAATCACACATTCATTGGTTTGCCCAACAAATTCATTTCACTGAATCATTTTGGGATTATAACTGCAATTTAAATAACTCTACAATGGTAAAATTTGAACAATTACCGAGATTTTTGTCTAGGGTTTTGGTGAACTGGTTCAAAGCAGGAGGCACCTTCAACCGCTGCTTGAGGATCCTCCTCTTCCTCTGAATACGAACAACTTGTGGCCATCTTACAAACCTGTGCACATCCTTCTTAGGCGGCAATGCTCCACCTATTCCAAACTGCTTCGGCCTCTTCTCAAACAACGGATTCACTACCTTCTCCTGCAGAGCAAAAAAACAATCATACACAAACGGATTCACCAGCGGTGGATCTGGGTGGTGTTGATGGGGAGTTTTGTGCTGTAATTGCGGTTAGATGATGCTGAGATTTGTGTCTGTAAGTGATGAAGATTGAAGATGAGGGGAACGTTAACGACATGTGGTTGGTTTTGATGGTTTAGGGTTTGGATTTGATTTTGGTATTGAGCATGAAGACATAACTGGTCCAGTGTGTCTAGATTTTCGCCTCTGGTTTGTTTTTGTTTTTTTGGAGGTGACAGTAGCTCTGTGAATCGCCATTAGAGAAGCCATTGTTGTTGTGGGTGTTTTTGAAATTCTAAATTAATTTGGGGAGGGAAATAGTTTGGGGATCTTTATGTGAAATCATAATTTTTAGAATAATATTAAATTAAATTTTAGTTTAACTATAAACTTTAAAAATAATATTAACATAAGAAATTTTTGTTTAAGAAAACTATATAAATTGAAAAGTATATCGCAGAGTTATATAGCATCTTAAGAAAAGTATATAAATTGAAAAGTATATGGTATAATATTCAGCATCGTAAACTCTAGCGAATAAACCTATAAAACTTATGTTTTACGACTCAAATATCAAGTGTCCTATTACGCTGTATTATAATAACACCAAAATGATTAAGCGTCCTATAAAGGTTAAAGTTATAAGACCCTAGTGTCAAGTGTCCTATTAAGTTATGTTATAATAGAACTCTAGCGAATAAGTGTCCTACAAAATTGATGTTTTATGACTCAAATATCAGGTGTCCTATTACAGTGTATTATAATAAAACCACAATGATTAAGCGTCCTATAAAGATTAAATTTATAAGACCTAAGTGTCAAGTGTCCTATAACACTGAACATTTATAACTTAACTACAATGTGTCCTATTAAGTTATGTTATAATAGGACCTCAGATGATCAAGTGTCCTAATAAAGTACCACATATTAGGACACTAACAATTAAATGTCTTATAAAGTACTTTATTATGATCTAAATTTTAAGTGTCCTATTAAATTATATGATAATAGGACCCCAAGAAAATCATCCATCATATTAAATAGTTTTTTAGGACACCGGTTTAGTAGAGTATATTATAAAAGGACCTCAAAAGTTCATTAGTCCTATTAAATAGTTTTTTAGGACCCTCTTTTATAAGCGTCTCACAGAAAAGGTCCTAAAAAGTCATTTTTGTTGTAGTGCGTTTATCCTAATGACTGTTGATTTACTATACTGCTAACTGTCATCCATTATGACAACAGAGGTTCTGAAGTGGACAAATGTTAGCTAAAAATAAAACAACTGCTGAAAGTTATCATCTGTTCTCATAACTTCTGTTTATCTAACGACTGTTTGACTCACACTGTTCCCAACGACCAACAGAGGTTATGTGTAAATATGTGTTATGCAAGGTTTTTAATGTAAATTTAAATAACAAATTCAATAAGAGGTGTATGTGTAAATATTTTTCATCTGTTGAAAAATATGGGAAAACGAAAATACAACCGTCATTATTTTTTTAGCATCATTACACATCAAACATCTATCATCTGACTTCTTTCAAAAATCTCTTCTTCCCAGTCATTTTCTAGGGTTTCAACTTTCTTATTCTCCGTCTTATACACCTCAATTACTGGAGGTTTTATTGTTTTTTCTTCAGCAACTGGTATGTACATTCATATTGTAATGAACTTTATATTGTTTAACCGATTTTAATTTAAATCCTATCTTGCTACAAATACGATTTTAAACGTTTATTGCTATACATTCAAGAAGGGTTTAGTTAGGTGTTTGAATCATTTGTTGAGAACATATTAAAATAGTAAAATTTTTAACTCATACTCTGTTTCTATGATTAATTTCAGTAGATACTCTGTTAATACAAAAAGTTAATGTTCATCTTCGAAACCAACTTTTTAATTTCCATCTTTTAACATCTTTACTGATTCAGGTTTTATCATGTATACTACATTTGTCAAGTTTCTTGATAACCCAGAATCTTTGAAACTGGTATGAAATGTTTTTATATACATAATTTATTTTTATTGAGATATATATTTAACAGTTGTTATGGTTTATATTTTCTTACACTACTTAAAAATTATATACATGATGTACCTATAGCCTTTGCTAATCAAAAGTGGGGAGATTGTTGGCAAAAAAATAAGTTGCGAATCTATCATGACTCTGGTAAAAAATGGGTTATGAGGGTCAGAACAGAAAATTCAACACCAATAATAACTGACGGTTGGGACAATGTTGTTAAAGATCTCAATCTGCCGAGGGATACTTTGTTGGTTTTCAAAGCGTTAGGTGATTTTGGGCTTGAACTTTCATGTTTTGTTGATGGGATGTGTGGTGAATCTTATTTCACGTTTAACCGTTATGCAAGATTTGGTTTTACGGTATGACTATTGATCTTAACTTCAATCCTTTTGCATCTTAAACGTGTCAACACTTATTCTCATAAGTTACATACTTCACGTATAGTATTCATTATTTTTAATTTTATGCAGGTAATCGAAGACTGCTTCATTAAACAATTTTACGTAAACAGCCCACCAAGTTGCAAATTTCAAATCTGTTATAAGGGTTCCTATTGGAATGTTGAGGTGTCTAAGGTTGATACAAACTTTGTATTTGCTAGAGGATGGCCTGAAATGTGCAAAGATGTTGGGATACTTGAGGATGATTTGCTTATGTTTAGCAGAATTGATGATGTTGTTTTTGAGGTAGTAGTTTGTCGCAACCCCCCCCCCCCTATCTGTCCCGGGAACGGGCGGCCGCGAACTCAGTGTTGGTGGTATCGGTGTTTATTAATTTGGCAGCGTAAATTACATCAGGACCGTAGTTAGGAAATATTTTATCAGAGTAAAACACCACATTTTATATAAATAAACATATTGGGATGAAACCCAAGTTTTCATCACAAACTGATTTATAGGGATAAATCCCATTTTATTTGAAATAAAACGCCTTCTTTGTTTAGGTAACTTTTATAGCCACTTTTCCAAGCATTCAGTGCTGTCCAGCTGGCCGCGTTTTAAAAACATTTGTCAGTGGGAAATACTGGTGAGTGGATCTCAGTTTAATCGAGAAACATTAATTTAATTTAAACAGTATTGAGAGCGATTACAATGTTTATATCTACCCAATTACCCATTCAGTACTGTCAATCTTGACTAGTGGGTCATATTACACATTGGCTAACTCTTCGTCCAATGGTAACGTGTCTCACATTTTGTATACAAAACCCCAACATACCGGCAGTAATCGTAGAATTACAAAGACTCAATCACTACTAAATTGCATTGTAAAATAGTTAAGGTTTTGTAAAAACTGTTTACAAAAAGGAGATTACTCACATTGCTGTCTTAGGTTTTCTGTAAGGATTTCCTGTGAATTATCTATGATTTAGACAAATGCACACGTGTTAGTATAATAACCCATTTTAACATTAGTAATACCCTCCCCGAGACGGCATTCCAACGACTACGTCGGGCAGAACCACGACAGCCGTTACAGAACCCTAGATCAATCGGGCAGAGTATCTAATACGTATCCAGGGGTTATGATACTTACAACGGAGCAGAACTTCGTTATTTATGGGGAATTATACCCGAGTATAGCTTCTACTACTTCAGAATTCGATTAGAAAGAAAAGAAATGAGCGAGTAGACTGAAGATCCAATGTCTGCTACTTATAGTGCTTGATTCTCGCTTTCTTGCGGCCCGCGTAAATGTAAGCGAAGGCTTACGTGGCCCGCGTGGCCTAGGCGTAGCTGATCCGGGTCATGACTAGGGTCAACACGTTGCGTGACACGTGTCAACACCGGGGTTTGCTGGACCTTTAAGTTGTCGCGGCCCGCGTAAGGGTTCGGGGATGGCTTACGCGGCCCGCCTAAATCCCAAAAATTCCATTTTTAATTATTTTAAATATATAGAAAAGGTATTCGGGGCCCGTTTTCATGTATGGGGGGTATTTTAAGACATATTGAGATATTTTAAATATTTTTAGGGTGTCGGAAAATTTATTAGGGTGTCGGTTTTCTTTAGGGTTGTTATATCCTCCCCACCTTGTTTTAGTGCTCGTCCTCGAGGTCCATTGGAATAAATGTGGATATTTCCTTTGCATTTCTGATTCAAGTTCCCATGTGTACTCAGGTCCTCTTTTGGAGTCCCACTTCACTTTGACCAGAACTAATCTCTTGTGCTTGAGATTCTTGACTTTCCTGTCTTCAATCTGTAGAGGCCTTTCTACAAACTTGAGATGTTCATTTACCTCTATATCCTTAAGAGGTACTACCAGTGATTCATCGGCTGGACATTTCTTGAGATTAGATACATGAAATACATCATGTATTCCTGCCATTTCCTCTGGCAGTTGTAGCTGATAGGCTACAGGTACTATTCTTCTAATAATCTCAAAAGGTCCAATATACCTGGGACTTAGCTTCCCTCGTTTAATAAATCTTACTACTCCTTTCCAAGGAGAGACTTTTAACAATACTTTATCTCTTACTTGAAATTCCAATGGTTTGCGTCGGTTATCAGCATAGCTCTTCTGTTGATCACGTGCTGCTTTCAGTCGTTCCTTGACTTGAATAATCTTGTCGGTTGTTTCTTGCACTATCTCAGGTCCAGATAGTTGATTTCCCTAATTTCTGCCCAACAGACTGGGGTTCGGCACTTTCGTCCATAAAGTGCTTCGAATGGTGCAGCATTGATACTTGTGTGATAACAGTTATTATAAGAAAATTCTATTAAAGGTAAGTGATCTTCCCAATTACCTCCGAAATTAATTACACAAGCTCTAAGCATATCTTCCATTGTCTGAATTGTCCTTTCGCTTTGTCCGTCTGTTTGAGGATGGTAAGTTGTGCTTAGATTTAACTTGGTTCCCATTTCTTTTTGAAAACTTGACCATAAATGAGAGGTAAAACGGCTATCCCTATCAGAAATAATTGATAAAGGAATTCCATGTAATGAAACTATTTCATTTACATATAACTTAGCTAACTGTTCCATACTGAAAGTTTCCTTCATTGGTAGGAAATGAGCTGACTTGGTTAGCCTATCTACAATCACCCAGATTGTATCATTACCTTTCCTTGTTTTGGGTAATTTAGTAACAAAATCCATTGTTATCAATTCCGATTTCCACACTGGCATTTCTAGCTGCTGTAACAAACCTGAGGGTTTCTGGTGTTCAGCTTTAACTTATGAACAGGTTAAACATTTAGAAACATAGGCTGCTATGTCCTTTTTCATTCCTACCCACCAAAAATTCTTTCTTAAATCCTGGTACATTTTATCATTCCCTGGGTGCATCGTATATTTGGACTTATGGGCTTCTTCTAATATACGATGGCGCATGTTCCCTAATTTAGGTATCCACATTCTCTTCTTATGGAATCTCAAAATTCCATCTATTCTTTGTTCTAATTCCTTAATCATACCTTTTTAATTTTTCAGTATCATCCTTGATTACTGATTCTTGTGCTTTCCTAATTTAATCATTTAAATCTACTTGTAGATTTAATTTAAGAGAACGTACCCTTTTTGGCTTTTCATGATATTTTTGACTTAAAGCATCAGCAACTACATTTGCCTTTCCTGCATGATACTGGATATCACAATCATAATCACTAAGCATTTCCATCCAGTGTCTTTGTCTCATATTCAACTCCTTTTGCCCGAAAACATACCTTAAACTTTTATGATCAGTGAATATGGTAAACTTACTACAATAAAGGTAATGTCTCCAAATCTTAAGGGCAAAAATTATAGCTCCTAATTCTAGATCATGGGTTGAATAATTCTCTTCATGATTGTTAAGTTGCCTAGATGCATAAGCTATAACATTTTGGCGTTGCATTAATACACATCCATAACCTAATTTAGAAGTGTCACAATAAACTACTAAATCTTCAGTTCCTTCTGGTAACGCTAATATGGGTGCATGGGTTAATCTTTGCTTAAGAATTCTAAAGGCTTCTTCTTGCTTTGGTCCCCATTCAAACTTAATGGATTTACAGGTTAGCTTGGTTAAGGGAGTGGCTATTCTAGAGAAATCTCGAATAAATCTTCTATAATAACCGGCCAATCCTAAGAAACTTCTAACCTCGGTTGGTGACTTAGGTGTCTTCCATTTAGTAATCGCCTCGATTTTTGTGGGATCCACATGAATTCCTTCATGATTGACTAAATGTCCAAGAAAATGTACCTGCTCTAACCAAAATTCGCACTTTGAAAACTTAGCATAAAGTTTTTCCTTTCTTAATAGACTTAAAAGGGCGTGCAAATGCTTTGCATGATCTTCCTTACTTTTAGAATAAATGAGAATATCATCAATAAAAACAATTATGAATATATCCAAATATGGCTTACATATTCGGTTCATCATGTCCATAAATGCGGCTGGGGCATTGGTTAAACCAAATGGCATGACAGTAAATTCATAATGACCATCCTTGTTCGAAAGGCGGTTTTAGGAATGTCTTCTTCCTGTACCTTTAATTGATGATATCCTGGCCTTAAATCGATTTTAGAGAAAAATCAAGCTCCTTGCAATTGATCGAACAGATCATCGATTCTTGGTAATGGGTACCGATTCTTAATTGTGACTTTGTTCAATTCACGGTAGTCAATGCACATACGCATTGATCCGTCCTTCTTTTTAACGAATAAAATTGGTGCTCCCCATGGCAATGAGCTTGGCTGTATGAATCCTTTCTCCAACAATTCGTCTAAATGTTTCTTTAATTCCTGCATTTCTGTAGGTGCCAAACGGTAAGGTGCTTTGGCAATTGGTGTTGTTCCTGGTAATAGGTGAATTCTGAATTCGACTTCTCTGTCTGGCGGTAGTCCTAGTAATTCTTCTGGAAATACATCTGAAAACTGAGACACTACTGGAATGTCTTTTAGTTCTTTTCCTTTAGTGTTAGTGATAATAGAAATCAAATACACTATAGACTCTTTTCTTATATAGCTTGCAGTTTTCATCACAGAGATGAATTTCGTGGATCTAGATGGTTTATCTCCTTTAATTGAGATCTTTTCACCCTTTGGTGAATTTACTTGAATTGACTTTTGATCACATAAAATATTAGCTTTATTGGCTATTAACCTATCCATTCCTAGTACGATATCAAATCCTGTCAGATTCATTGGGTAAAGATTTGCAATATACTTTTGGTTTAAAAAATCTATTCTTGCTCCCTGCAAGATTTCAGAAATCCTAACCGTTTCTCCATTCGCTGTCTAGACTAGACATTCTTGTGAGAGTTTAGTTAATGACTGATTTAGAAGTTTGCAAAATGAAGTATTAATAAAACTTTGGTTTGCACCAGAGTCAAATAATACTTTAGCAAAAACATCATTAACTAAAAACGTACCGGCTATCACATCTGGAATCATCTTGGCTTCATCTGTAGTCAGAACGAATGCTCTAGCATTTTTAGTGTTCTTATTGTTCGTAGCTGGAGCCAATTTTGGATAATTTGGTTTGATATGACCTTGTTCCCCACAGTTGTAGCATATCCTGTTGTTGGTTTTCCTCCTGCAGTCTTCTTCCTTGTGTCCTGATATTTTGCAGAAATTGCAATATATGGAGCATCTTCCAGAATGCTTCCTCTTGCAATACTTGCAATAAGGTGTAGATGTGGAACCTACATTTTTCCCACGGTTGGAATTTCCAGATCGGAATTCTTGGGTAAGTTTTTGAGCTAGGTTTCTCCTCTGATCTTCTTCTCTAGTACGGATTAATTCATCTGTCAAGGTGTTTGCTAGTTCTACAGCTTCTTCTATAGTTTGAGGTCTAGCTGCCTTGACTACATGCCTAATCTCCCCGATTAATCCCTAGATGTAACGGGAGATTAATACTGGTTCAAGTGATGTAAGGGTTGGTAATATTCTAGCATCTTCAAATAATGTAGTAGTATAACCCTTACTATCTACCCCGGTCATTCTAAGGTTCAGAAACTTATTTGCTATTTGTTCCTTTTCATTGGGAGGGCAGAATTTCCTTTCTACCATATTCTTAAATTCCTTTCATTCCATGTTGTATATCCTATCACTTCCTCTTGACTGGAGGATAGTGTTCCACCATTCTAAGGCTGAGTTCTTAAACAAATTAGAAGCAAACATTATTTTGTCTTCTTTAGCACACTTGCTTATTTTTAAAACAGCCTCAGTCTTTTCTATCCAGCGCAGAGTCGCAATGGGTCCTTCATTGCCCGAGAATTCTATTGGTTTGCAGGACCATAATTCTTTATAAGAACAACCATAAGGCATGGTTCTTCTTCTTTTGGGAATGGGCACTTGAAGTACAGGTCCATTGTTCACGCTGTTTGCAGGTTCAGAGAGTCGCTTACTGCTATGTTTACTTTTATTTTCCGCTTCTTTAATAGTTTGAATAATAAATGTGTCACACCCCGATATTTCCACGTATTACCGGTGGGCCCGGTGGGGAGCATCGTGACGTAGTTGATATCATCATAGTCAAACAACACAATTTAAATGCACAGCGGAAGTCTTGAAATATAAAATATTATTACAAACACAAATGTCTGATAATGTAAAAGTATTCCGTACAGACTAGCTTGTAATAATCCACAGGCGGATCAAAAACAACAAAAGAAGTTATCAGACTAATGGCTTGTGTGAAGGAGTTGCAAAGTCCTCAACTAACAAGTCCTGAGCAGCTTCCAGCCTATTACGTACTTGTACCTATCACTTAGACTTTGGAAAATACGTCAGTTTTCACTGGTAAATACACTCAACCGACTCATTTGGAAATGTTTAGGAAAATTGGTTTAGGTGCACAAGGCACAAAAATATTTTGACACTTTGATTAAAATGCACAAGGCAAAATTAATCTTTTATACTAGGGACAAACTATATCTCATGTTATCAGTTTTACATAACTTGCTCTACATACGGGGCCCGGTTCTATGCTGGTTCAAGATTAACCGACACACCACTTATTCCCTTATTGGGAATACCATATTGGGTATAATTAATTAATAAGCATATTGCATCTGTCAGGTGTATGCCTACACCCCGTGCTTAGGTCGTGGCCATTGCAATTAATGAGCCAAGGATATCCAGGACACGGTCGCATTAATCCCCAATGTTTCAGTCAAGCAATACGAATTAAAGCAGGTTATTTGGATTTCCCGACTTATTGGTCTTTGAATCCCATACCTGACCATGCGGTATTTATATTACCGTATCCCAAGCCCGTATAAGGGAAAATAGGTTAAGAGTATTTACCTGAGCTAGCTCCTGTCTTAAATAGCAAGAATTATAATAACTCAGCCGTATTCACTTAAGTAAGCGTAGGTAAAATTTACCGGAAGGATCTTTTCTGGAATGATGGTATAAATAACCAATTAGAATACTAACGGGTCTTAATTATGTCATAGACTTAGACCGGCTAGTTTTTAAACAGAACAACGTTACGATACGCTAGATTAAGCGGAGACCGGATTAGAATGTGATTTAGACCCAACAAGTATGAAGACTTGTAGGAAATGGGTAAACTAAATACATTCTGGATTTTTAAATGAAAATGATAAAGTTTGACCCTATTCTGCTAATTTATGTAAACTAGTTACATAAGCCGTACCTGGCGCGTATATGCGTAACGGGTAACCGAATGAGTCATACACAAGTTCCATAAGTTAATATGCTTTAAATGTGATACGATATCAGTAGGATATCTTCCATTATGCCCAAAACGAGTTTAATCTCAATTTAAGCCCCGTAGGGGTATTTTGGTCATTTTAAAGATATAAAAAGAGTTTAAGTATTAACCTGAGTTACAGGTCTGATATCATTAGTAAAAATACTTAATTTAATAAGTTATAACAGTAGCGTATTGCATATATGTGAAATTTATCAATTATAACCAAACTATGCACCGTAGGGGCATTTTGGTAATTTCACATAAGCTTAAAAGGTCAAAATCGGAAATCTGAGTTTAAAACTTTTGCTTACTGTTAGAATACAATTATTTACTAAAAATATCAGTAGGCATTAAACCTTATATGTTTAAAATAGCTTTAATGCATACCATGCGTTTAAAACGCTTAAAAAGGCGATTTGGAGCCATTTCCGGGTTTTCAAAGGAAAGCTATATTTTTATTATTCCAGAAGACTCAAAATGTTTTATTTATCATATTAGATCAGTAGAAAAAATTTGGTGTCTAAATGTTATGTAAAACTCATTTTATAAGCAAAAAGGGTATAATCGGTATTTACCGAATCAAGGCAATGACCTTAGGTTATGATCAGTTTAAAAATAATTAAAAATCTTCAAAAATCCCAAAATATTATATTGCATCAGTGGGTAAAAGGTTTGGTGTCAAAAATTGGGTTTAGATAGGCTTTATGCTAATTACGCCATTTAATTAATAAAAGGCGTTCTAATTACGCTATTGAGCATAACTCTTAATCTAGACCTCAAACTGATGTCAAGCTTTAGGGACAAGTCTATATATCAGTAATGAAGGTTTCTACTCTTTTATATTTTCAAAAATCATGTTTTAAGGTCATATGGGCATATTGGTCAACATTAGGCAATTAACGGAAACGTGTAAATGAATCGGACAATCAACGAGCCAATCACAGAGGGTTATACCATCATGTAACCTGGTCCTAAGGAAGCTCTAAGGCATTTCTAAACCCATCTAAATCGGGTCAGAACTGAAGTCAAAGAAAAAGTCAAAGTTTTGCGACTCTCGGTTCCAAACCGAACCTAAACAGAAAATTGTCGGATCAAACCAGCTTAGACAAGTTCTTATACTAATTATCAAGTTATATGAGTGATAAAATAGGTTACACGTCTTCTACATTGCTAACTGCATGTTAATTTGCAAATTAAGTTTCTGTTGACTTTTTATAATAAACGTTGACCCGACAAATGATCTAGTTAGAGCGGGAATCAGATCCCCTTTTTAGGGTTTATTGCCCACATAATTACCAACTCATAACTACCTTAAGTTTGACTAATCACTGTACCATTAGTGATTAATCGATAAGTCAAACCTTAATTACGACGGTTTGACTTTAAGCTAAATAACTAAGCAAAACACGATTAAGGAAGGTCAAGGATACTTACCAAGGTCTAATGCACGATTAGAGATGCTTAGGGAAAGGCCTTGAGCTCCAGAAATGATCAGAAATGAAGGTATGAATGATCAAAGTTTGCAAACAATGGGGCTTTATATAGTGCTTTTGATACATTATGATCATGACAAACAACTCTAGGATTGATCCCTGATCAATTACAAGTGTCCCTAGTGCCTAAGAACTAGTTGTGCTACACATGGTAATGAAAAATATCTATTTAAGTCGGTTAACTTGTTCATAACAGGCCCTGTCAACTTTTCTGTTACTGGGGATGCCTTAGGGACCGTAAGGCAAGACCTTTACGGTCCGTAAGCCCTTACCAGAAGGCAAAAAATTGTTAACCTTTCAAGCTTTGAACAGGCAACTTAGGTATTAAGAATTTGGGCCTCTATTATCAGTAGGGGGCCTCTTTATCATGTCTTGAACAGTTAAGACCACCTTGCCATGTTCTAAAGTTGCCTTGGATTCTTTTGAAAGGGCCATAAACGAAGGTTGTCGTGCACATCCTCATAGGGTCCCATTCTTTATATTTGAATCCATTATTGTTAGCATTAACCAGATTTGGATGCTTATCAGATGTTTATAACACAGGTTAAGGGTTGGGATTTATACATAGGTCGCTCAGAGATATACTTTAAACATGTTGACACATTCAACCCCTGTAGTTTGTAATCTCTCACTTTGTTTCACAATTAGCTTCGTATGATTCATGATTCATTAGTTTAAGGGTATAAACATCATGTAGGGTTATTATAAGGTATATTTATCCATTGTTGACATTTTGAACCCTTATATTCACATACTTTCCTTGTTTGTCAACTTTAGTCCTTCTAAGGAAATCCTTTACACGTTTTAAGCCCATGACACATGTCGATATAATATTGGACACGAAATTTCGAGGTGTCACATCCTCACCCCCTTAAAAGAAATCTCGACCTCGAGATTTGTTAAATGCTGGAAGCACTTTTTGTCGCATAATGGACTTAACTTCTATAGTATATTTGGGGCTTTTCCAAGCTCCCAAGTTGACCTTTAGAATGGGTACATGTATCCTTTTGGAGCTTCTTAACCTGTCGATCCTTAATCGACACAGGTTGCTCATCATACCATAAGTCTGCATATCATTATGTGATAATGCCTTTTGACTTAATGGTGGAACACATCCTTAAATCATTAGTGTGTAATGCATTGCGAGCTTCATCAAGCTCCTTCAATAGGTCTTAGCTTGTAAGTTATTTGATCTTGATACATTCGATTTCCTCGACTGATTCTATATATTCAGGGCTTAACTAGCCTGATAATTATCAGATTGGCACACCCTTCCAGGGTGATATTTTTGTTGAACCTTTTTTTTTCCTTAACAAAATCTTAGGAGGGTTGCCAATTTCATTAATCTTTGATTTTTTTTCTGCCGAATACTGGCAACTTACAAATGATTATGGATTTGTATGATCTTATTCGTTGTTTCCAATGCAACTTTCAGATCCTGATAATTAGACTTGCAAATCCTATGTCTAACAATAATTGTTTATCATTCCATCTATACAAGGTCTCCAAAGGAGCAGCCTTGATACTTATGTGACAGCTATTATAGAAAAGCTTAATTTAAGGTGAGATGGTTATTCCAACCACTGCTTAAAGCTAATCTTAAGGAATAGCTAATCCTTGCCGTTATTCGAACAAATCGACGATCCTGGGCAGCTGATGGCAATTCTTAATTGTTGCCTAATTAGGGTTGCGGTAATCAATGCTTAAGCAAAATGAACCGTCTTTCTTAATTACTAAAAATCGGAGTTCTTAGAACTTTGAATTTTGGCTCTATGAAACCTTCTCTAAAAACTTATCGATTTGGCTCTTAGTTCTTCCTATTCCATTGGTACTAACGGATATAAGGCTTTTACAATAACTGCAGCCCTAAGTGGGATGTTTGTCCTAACATCCTCTTGCCTCTCAGGAGGTAAACATGGTAATTCTTATAAAGAAGATAATTATGACACAAAGAGATGTCAGAGATGTCCGTATTCTCAGGCTTTGGTTCATCTATCGATGTCGGTGTCAGATAAATGACACATTCTCTTTACAAATGCAAGGATGCCCTAAGTAGAGATACTTATAAGGACATTTTATATTGGATATCTTCTTTGAATACTACTAGTCGACTTTAGTACAATATGACCATTGGGATATCTCAGGGGTTCCACGCATTAAACCTCCATACTGATCAGGCATGGAAGCAATCTATGGGACACAGTAGGATAGGCCAATCCTCATATGGCACTTTTATCAAACATAGTTTGGCATTCGCAGGCGATAGAAAACAACGAGAAAATAATAAAATAAAATAATATATATTGTCGTACTCTTTTTGGGGAAGAGTACTCCAGATTCTTATGAAAGGATTATCTTCGAGGATGGGGGAGATTGTCATTATAGATTCCATTGGTAAGTTATACCTTACATTTAATATCTGGAGTTCTTATGAATGTAATCAAAAGTTTGCTAAGCTTATGGTTTACTAAAGGTTTATTATCCCTTGCATTAACGTAAGATACTTAGCAGACACTATTAATGCTAAATGGTACGGGACGTACCTGATGCTATTATTGATATGTACTGTCTCTGGCATTCAACCGGTAGTTCAGGCGTTTCCTTTCTTATCCTTCCCAGACTTAGCTGCTCCTTCCTTGGCAACCTTAGGGCAATTAGTACTGATGTGGCCCTTTTCGCCATAGCTGAAACAGTTTGCATTCTTTATGTCCCTACATTCGTGGGACTGGTGGCCAGTTCTTTTATAGATGCCACATTACTTTAACTTTTGGTTTGATCGACACTGTCCCCAGTGTCTTCTTTTGCAGGTTTTGCATGTAGGCTTTTTGTTGGAATCCTGTTGGTTATTGTTGAATTCGGATTTGCTCTTCTTAGGATTCTGGGAGTTATCCTCCTCCCTTTGTCTTTTCTCATTAGTTTCATTCTTGATTGACTTTTGTCTCACTATATCTAGAGTGAGAGACAAGGATAGATCTATAGCTGATCTGAAGGTGATTGGCCTTGAAGCCTTAACATTCCCTTTTATTTCGGGTGCCAAACCACCGATGAAACGCGCAATGCGTTTTTGTTCAGGGGTAATTAAATAGGGTACCAATCTAGATAGGGAGTTGAAGTCGGTGACATATTGCTGACAATTTAGGTTCTTCATTGTGAGAGTCAGAAAATCTGTCTCCACCTTTTCCACTTCGTGTTGTGGACAGTAGTTCTCTTTGATAAGGTCCACAAACTTGGACCATCCCATATTGTATAGGGAAATTTTCCCCGTGGACTGCATCATGGCCCTCCACCATGCAAGAGCCTCGCCCTTGAAAGATTGTGAAACAAATTTTACTACGTCCTTATCAGCACAATTGCTGATGTCCACAACAGTTTCCATTTCCTCAAGCCATTCCATGGCATCAATTGCTCCTTTTTCGCCATTGAAATCTCTGGGTTTGCATGAGACGAAGTATTTGTAGGTGCACCCGTCTTCAGTTGAACGGGGCTTATCATAGAGTACTAACTTCTGAGGTTCGCTCTTCTCATCTGAAGAGTGAACAGAGCTCTCCTTACGAGCTGATGTATGTGTTTCCGTATGGACCTTTGAGTGAGTGCCACTCGGTTCCTCTTTGTTCTCAAGGATCTTATCCACAGCTTCACTAATTGCTGTGTCAATCAAGGTCTGAAGAGCAGTGCCATTAACATTTATATTTATATTTGCATCCTTGTTTCTAGCCGCAGTACTGCTGTGTGCTTCGTCGGAATCCACCATTCTGGAGCTTTGGTACTAAACACCAATAATAACATATGCTTAGCCACAAACTATTATGGAATCATCGAAATTGATGATTTATAAGCCATGGTATCATTAAACCATAATGGTTGTTAGGTTTTTAACTTCATTATGGTATGCTACTAGAAAGTACGTCAATTATATTTAGCCTAGGTCAAAAAGGACCATCAATTGTGTTTAAGGTTTGGACCAAGTCCATTACCTTTTGACAGGGAATCACAATGTCACAACTGTCCTTGTCATAACGACAATCTTTAGATAGTTGGAAGGCTTGTCACGAAGGACATTAATAGTCATAGGCACGAAGGCCTTGTCACAAAGGACATATAAGATATGGCACTTAAGGCATTAATATATAAGCCGCAATCTTTTTGGATCAGAGATCTTAAGGTTAGAACATAGTTCTTCACCTTTGGACATAGAGTCAAAGACTACAGCCGTCATCTCTTTGGAAGATAATTTATTTTGCCACAAAGGCTAGTCAATGGACATCATTCTGACTAACTGGATGATTGTGAGCTTCAGAGGAGTCAGCCGTGGTGAAGCTTTGAAGGCTACTAATCAAGTAGTAATAATTTGTTTAATTATATAGCGAATTGTCGAACTTGACGATTAAATAGCCATGGTGTAACTCAACCATATAGACCAATAGATAGTATTAAATTTATTTGATTATGGTTGGCCTAGGTTTTTAGATAAACCATCTTTGGTGTTTAAACAGAGTATAATCCTTCATATTTATTAGACAGGGGACATAAGTCACGACTGTCAATGTCGTACCGACATTTTATATAGCATAAGGGCTTGTCCCAAGGACTTTTTGATGGCACAGAGGCCTTGTCACTAGGGAAATTTTTAAAACATAATCAATGATTCCTTTGGATCGGAAAATTTCATAATTCACTGTCTTGACAAGAAGTTATGAAATAAAACTATCTTTTCATGTATACATCTTTACCCGTAGGTATACATCCCAATGGATGTTTTGATGTGTTCATCATGTTCGACGTTTATTAGCCATGATTCCTCTTGATCATTTACGCTAAAAATAAGGGGTTTGGAAAATTCCTAATATAAGGATGACAAGTGTGATTTTATCGCATCACCTATTGTCGGGAGTGTTAACATGTTTTAACAAGGATTGGAATCTTTTAAATAGGTTCTACCATCGTAGCCAGATCTTTAATGACATTCAAACTAGGTTATACCTTTTTAAGATTCTCTTTTAATATGAATACAGGCAGGAATGGAATTATATTTATTTTATTCAGGATTTTCATTATAATCCTAAATTATAAGTTAGTAATAGCACAAAAGGCCTAGTCACGTGGACAAGTTTAGTTTATAAGCCCAGATTTTATGAAATCGAGGTATTAAGGTTTGAATCAAAGTTCATTACCTTTTCTTGACAGGGAGTTGTGGGCTACCACTGTCTTTAGTCTCAGAGGACGTTAATTATAGCCCGTAGGCATTTCCCTTCTAAGGGATGTTTATGGTATGATCATCTTTTCAGATGCTATTAGTCGAGATCGTATGGATCCTACCGACTATTATGTTTGGACGTATTCCAACATCTTTAGACAGGGGTCAAAAACCACCACTGTCGTTGTCTTATCGGACAACAAGTTTAGCCCGTAGGCACTTCATCACTAACGGATGTTTATAATATGTTCATCTTATAGGATGATATAAGCCATGATTTCTAAATCACTAGGCTAGATAAGAAAATTGGAAGAATCCAATGTAAGAATGATTGTTGTGATTTTCTCGAATCACATTTGTCAAGAGTGCTAACACGTTCTTAGGTGTTAACAAGGATCTGAATCTTTTGAATAGGTTTTACCATCTTGGCCATGTCTGTAACGATATTTAGGCTAGGTTTTTACCTGTAAGATTCTTTTTAATATTTAACGCAGAGCAATCCTAATTTGAGATGTTAATATGGATCTGAATCTAATTATGGAACTACCATCTTGGCTCGGTCTTAAAATGACACGTGGCTAGGTCTTGTCCTTTTTAGATTTTGCCATTTTATTATAATGGTAGATCTTATAAAAGGAATGTTATTTTTTCATTTATTTCATATTTCATGTTTAGGATGAAAATTTAAATTGAGTCATTCCACTATAAAATTAAAAAGTTCAGGTTTGCCCTAAACGGGACTTGAAAGGAATAATGTTGTCCTCGAAGGGACTGAAAGATAAATATGTCCTTATAAGGACTATTAAGGAAACGATCTTTAGCAAAAGGAGTTTCTTCTTAATTTTATTTCTGAATGCTTTCTCCTTGGTTGCACGTTTCATTCTGGCCGCGGTACGAAGCTCAGCATTTCAAAGCTCCGGGTGTGGAGAATTCCTATTACAACTTCTTCGTTTGGCGACGTATCCAATATATATAAAAATTGGAAGCAAAAATTTCCAGATTAGGATTGAGAATATTCCTATGTTAAGTCTAGACTCAGAAGGTCAAGGAATGTGCTAATGTGTCATTGAGATTAAACACAAAAAGGCTAGTGTTTAATTCACTCAATGTTGGCTCTGATACCTACCTGTCACACCGTGATATTTCCACGTATTACCGGTGGGGAGCATCGTGACGTAGTTGATATCATCATAGTCAAACAACACAATTTAAATGCACAGTGGAAGTCTTGAAATATAAAATATTATTACAAACACAAATGTCTGATAATGTAAAAGTATTCCGTACAGACTAGCTTGTAATAATCCACAGGCGGATCAAAAACAACAAAAGAAGTTATCAGACTAATGGCTTATGTGAAGGAGTTGCAAAGTCCTCAACTAACAAGTTCTGAGCAGCTTCCAGCCTATTACGTACTTGTACCTGTCACTTAGACTTTGGAAAATACGTCAGTTTTCACTGGTAAATACACTCAACCGACTCATTTGGAAATGTTTAGGAAAATTGGTTTAGGTGCACAAGGCATGAAAATATTTTGACACTTTGATTAAAATGCACAAGGCAAAATTAACCGTTTATACTTGGGACAAACTATATCTCATGTTATCAGTTTTACATAACTTGCTCTACATACAGGGCCCGGTTCTATGTCGGTTCAAGATTAACTGACACACCACTTATTCCCTTATTGGGAATCCCATATTGGGTATAATTAATTAATAAGCATATTGCATCTGTCAGGTGTATGCCTACACCCCGTGCTTAGGTCGTGGCCATTGCAATTAATGAGTCCAGGATATCCAGGACACGGTCGCATGAATCCCCAATGTTTCAGTCAAGCAATACGAATTAAAGCAGGTTATTTGGATTTCCTGACTTATTGGTCTTTGAATCCCATACCTGACCATGCGGTATTTATATTACCGTATCCCAAGCCCGTATAAGGGAAAATAGGTTAAGAGTATTTACATGAACTAGCTCCTGTCTTAAATAGCAAGAATTATAATAACTCAGTCGTATTCACTTAAGTAAGCGTAGGTACTATTTACCGGAAGGCTCTTGTCTGGAATGATGGTATAAATAACCAATTAGAATACTAACGGGTCTTAATTATGTCATAGACTTAGACCGGCTAGTTTTTAAACAGAACAACGGTACAATACGCTAGATTAAGCGGAGACCGGATTAGAATGTGATTTATACCCAACAAGTATGAAGACTTGTAGGAAATGGGTAAACTAAATACATTCTGGATTTTTAAATTAAAATGATAAAGTTTGACCCGTTCCGGCTAATTTATGTAAACTAGTTACATAAACTGTACCTGGCGCGTATATGCGTAACGGGTAACCGAATGAGTCATACACAAGTTCCATAAGTTAATATGCTTTAAATGTGATACGATATCGAGTAGGATATCTTCCATTATGCCCAAAACGAGTTTAATCTCAATTTAAGCCCCGTAGGGGTATTTTGGTCATTTTAAAGATATAAAAAGAGTTTAAGTATTAACCTGAGTTACAGGTCTGATATCATTAGTAAAAATACTTAATTTAATAAGTTATAACAGTAGGGTATTGCATATATGTGAAATTTATCAATTATAACCAAACTATGCACCGTAGGGGCATTTTAGTAATTTCACATAAGCTTAAAAGGTCAAAATCGGAAATCTGAGTTTAAAACTTTTGCTTACTGTTAGAATACAATTATTTACTAAAAATATCAGTAGGCATTAAACCTTATATGTTTAAAATAGCTTTAATGCATACTATGCGTTAAAACGCTTAAAAAGGCGATTTAGAGCCATTTCCGGGTTTTCAAAGGAAAGCTGATATTTTTATTATTCCAGAAGGCTCAAAATATTTTATTTATCATATTAGATCAGTAGAAAAAATTTGGTGTCTAAATGTTATGTAAAACTCATTTTATAAGCAAAAAGGGTATAATCGGCATTTATCGAATCAAGGCAATGACCTTAGGTTATGATCAGTTTAAAAATAATTAAAAATCTTCAAAAATCCCAAAATATTATATTACATCAGTGGGTAAAAGGTTTGGTGTCAAAAATTGGGTTTAGATAGGCTTTATGCTAATTACGTCGTTTAATTAATAAAAGGCGTTCTAATTACGCTATTGAGCATAACTCTTAATCTAGACCTCAAACTGATGTCAAGCTTTAGGGACAAGTCTATATATCAGTAATGAAGGTTTCTACTCTTTTATATTTTCAAAAATCATGTTTTAAGGTCATATGGGCATATTGGTCAACATTTGGCAATTAACGGAAACGTGTAAATGAATCGGACAATCAACGAGCCAATCACAGAGGGTTATACCATCATGTAACCTGGTCCTAAGGAAGCTCTAAGGCATTTCTAAACCCATCTAAATTGGGTCAGAACTGAAGTCAAAGCAAAAGTCAAAGTTTTGCGACTTTCGGTTCCAAACCGAACCTAAACAGAACATTGTCGGATCAAACCAGCTTAGACCAGTTCTTATACTAATTATCAAGTTATATGAGTGATAAAATAGGTTACACATCTTCTACATTGCTAACTGCGTGTTAATTTGCAAATTAAGTTTCTGTTGACTTTTTATAATAAACTTTGACCCGACAAATGATCTAGTTAGAGCGGGAATCAGAGGGTGCCCTTTTTAGGGTTTATTGCCCACATAATTACCAACTCATAACTACCTTAAGTTTGACTAATCACTGGACCATTAGTGATTAATCGATAAGTCAAACTTTAATTACGACGGTTTGACTTTAAGCTAAATAACTAAGCAAAACACGATTAAGGAAGGTCAAGGATACTTACCAAGGTCTAATGCACGATTAGAGATGCTTAGGGAAAGGCCTTGAGCTCCAGAAATGATCAGAAGTGAAGGTATGAATGATCAAAGTTTGCAAACAATGGGGCTTTATATAGTGCTTTTGATCCATTATGATCATGACAAACAACTCTAGGATTGATCCCTGATCAATTACAAGTGTCCCTAGTGCCTAAGAACTAGTTGTGCTGCACATGGTAATGAAAAATATCTATTTAAGTCGGTTAACTTGTTCATAACAGGCCCTGTCAACTTTTCTGTTACTGGGGATGCCTTACGGACCGTAAGGCAAGACCATTACGGTCCGTAAGCCCTTACCAGAAGGAAAAAAATTGTTAACCTTTCAAGCTTCGAACAGGAAACTTAGGTATTACGAATTTGGGCCTCTATTATCAGTAGGGGGCCTCTTTATCATGTCTTGAACAGTTAAGACCACCTTGCCATGTTCTAAAGTTGCCTTGGATTCTTTTGAAAGGGCCATAAACGAAGGTTGTCGTGCACATCCTCATAGGGTCCCATTCTTTCAATTTGAATCCATTATTATTATCAGTAGGGGGCCTCTTTATCATGTCTTGAACAGTTAAGACCACCTTGCCATGTTCTAAAGTTGCCTTTGATTCTTTTGAAAGGGCCATAAATGAAGGTTGTCGTGCACATCCTCATAGGGTCCCATTTTTTCAATTTGAATCCATTATTGTTAGCATTAACCAGATTTGGATGCTTATCAGATGTTTATAACACAGGTTAAGGGTTGGGATTTATACATAGGTCGCTCAGAGGTATACTTTAAACATGTTGACACATTCAACCCTTGTAGTTTGTAACCTCTCACTTTCTTTCACAATTAGCTTCGTATGATTCATGATTCATTCGTTTAAGGGTATAAACATCATGTAGGGTTATTATAAGGTATATTTATCCATTGTTGACATTTTGAACCCTTATATTCACATACTTTCCTTGTTTGTCAACTTTAGTCCTTCTAAGGAAATCCTTTACACGTTTTAAGCCCATGACACGTGTCGATATAATATTGGACACGAAATTTCGAGGTGTCACAAAATGGCATTGCATCTATGATTCCTTGTGCCACTATGTGTTGGATGGCACTATTATCCACTTGGTTTCCATTGTTATTGTTGTTCGGATTCTCATGATTCAGGTTATCGTTATTCAGATTTTCTTGATTCCCTTCGTCGGCCATCTGAATTTTAAACATTTACCACGCATTAATATCACAAAATAATATAGTCAATCTCATGACATGCACTTTGGTCAAAAGCGTCGATCATTGCGACTTTACTCTATTCATATATTATGCATCTATTACACACCAGTACTTGAAATTAAAATTACAAATAAAAATTATACTAATAGTAGTAGGCATCCGTAGTTTTTTTTCATACACATACACACATATTTTATTATTATTACTACTACTGTTTCCATTATCACATCTACGGATATGGATTCATCCAAAAATCCATATTGCGCTCGTCGTACTTCCAGACGAGTCGCTCTCCCACCTATCGCATTCTTTCACTACTCTCTAAAATTTCCTCACCAAATGTCCTAAATTCTTGTGCATTGTCTGCACTCATTGGGGGTGCAGGTTCCAGGACTGGGTTCAGTAACTGGGGTGCGGGTTCCTGGTACGGAGGTGTAGGTGCCTGGTATGGGTAAGGATTTTCTAGAATCTCTCTAATGAATACATCATTATCGTAATAGGGGTCTAGAGGATCTAACCCTGGGTAGGCTCCTAGGTTTGGCATGGGCATGTCTTCGTGTATCGGGTAACGTTGCACATATTCCCTATTGTCGTCCCACCATGGGTCGTAATTTGGGTTTAAGGGGTTAGGTGCTGGTAACCTAGGTATCTCCTCCGGGTCGAAATCATGCATTTCTACTTGATTTTCAGGGTTTTCTATCTCCATCGGTTGGTCAGGAATTGGTGGTTGTGGTTGGGGTGCTATCATTTGTTCTAGGTTAGGGTCAGCTGTAGTGGTTGCTAGGATGTGGATGTTGGCTATACCCCTATTAATCATTTCCTGGGCATAGGCATCGGTTTCTCTTTTGGCTGCTACTTGTGCTCTCTGGTCTTGTAACTTTTTCATACGCTTCCTACACTCATGTGCCCCTCGACTGAACCATCCTCTCTTTTTCTGAGGAAATGGCTCTTCAGACTGAGCCTTAAACACGAATATTCCTTCTTTCGTATCAGCAGAGTACCCTGAAAGGGCAGGCTGAGAAGAGGCACCTTCGCTTCTAGGCGAACCAGACAATTGACGGTACGCGTCAGATGGTCCTTGGTCGCTCATACTGTAAACTAACAAATAGTCAAATAACACATAACAAGAAATTACAATTATGCACGTATTCCCGTAATTTATTTCCTAACAATTTGAATTTTGATGTCAGCAGAACACTTATGTGGCTGAATCAGTGGCTTAGCTCTGATACCACCTTCTGTCGCAACCCCCGCCCCCTATCTGTCCCGGGAACAGGCGGCCGCGAACTCAGTGTTGGTGGTATCGGTGTTTATTAATTTGGCAGCGGAAATTACATCAGGACCGTATTTAGGAAATATTTTATCAGAGTAAAACACCACATTTTATATAAATACATCAGGACCGTGGTTGTGGTTGGGGTGCTATCATTTGTTCCAGGTTAGGGTCAGCTGCAGTGGTTGCTAGGATGTGGATGTTGGATATACCCCTATTAATCATTTCCTGGGCATAGGCATCGGTTTCTCTTTTGGCTGCTGCTAGTGCTCTCTGGTCTTGTAACTTTTTCATACGCTTCCTACGCTCATGTGCCCCTCGACTGAACCATCCTATCTTTTTCTAAGGGAATGGCTCTTCAGACTGAGTCTTAAACACGAATATTCCTTCTTCCGTATCAGCAGAGTACCCTAAAAGGGCAGGCTGAGAAGAGGCACCTTCGTTTCTAGGCGAACCAGACAATTGACGGTACGCGTCAGATGGTCCTTGGTCGCTCATACTGTAAACTAACAAATAGTCAAATAACACATAACAAGAAATTACAATTATGCACGTATTCCCGTAATTTATTTCCTAACAATTTGAATTTTGATGTCAGCAGAACACTTCTGTGGCTGAATCAGTGGCTTAGCTCTGATACCACCTTTTGTCGCAACCCCCACCCCCTATCTGTCCCAGGAACGGGCGGCCGCGAACTCAGTGTTAGTGGTATCAGTGTTTATTAATTTGGCAGCGGAAATTACATCAGGACCGTAGTTAGGAAATATTTTATCAGAGTAAAACACCACATTTTATATAAATAAACATATTGGGATGAAACCCAAGTTTTCATTACAAACTGATTTATATGGATAAATCCCATTTTATTTGAAATAAAACGCCTTCTTTATTTAGGTAACTTTTATAGCCACTTTTCCAAGCCTTCAGTGCTGTCCAGCTGGCTTCTAATTAGCTTTCACATTGTGTTACCTGAAATGCGTTTTAAAAACATTTGTCAGTGGGAAATACTGGTGAGTGAATCCCAGTTTAATCGAGAAACATTAATTTAATTTAAACAGTATTGAGAGCGAATACAATGTTTATATCTACCCAATTACTCATTCAGTACTGTCAATCCTGACTGGTGGGTCATATTACACATTGGCTAACTCTTCGTCAAATGGTAACGTGTCTCACATTTTGTATACAAAACCCCAACATACTGGCAGTAATCGTAGAATTACAAAGACTCAATCACTGCTAAATTGCATTGTAAAATAGTTAAGGTTTTGTAAAAACTGTTTACAAAAAGGAGATTACTCACATTGCTGTCTTAGGTTTTCTGTAAGAATTTCCTGAGAAGTATCTATAATTTACAAAAATGCACACGTGTTAGTATAATAACCCATTTTAACATAAGTAATACCCTCCCCGAGACGGCATTCCAACGAGACTACGTCGGGCAGAACCACGACAGCCATTACGGAACCCTAGATCAATCGGGCAGAGTATCTAATACGTATCCAGGGGTTATGATACTTACAACGGAGCAGAACTTCGTTATTTAGGGGGTATTATACCCGAGTATAGCTTCTACTACTTCAGAATTCGATTAGAAAGAAAAGAAACGAGCGAGTAGACTGAAGATCCGATGTCTCCTACTTATAGTGCTTGATTCTCGCTTTCTCGCGGCCCACGTAAATGTAAGCAAAGGCTTACGCAGCCCGCGTGGCCTAGGGGTCTAGGCGTAGCTGATCCGGGTCATTACTAGGGTCAACACGTTGCGTGACACATGTCAACACTGGGGTTTGCTGGACCTTTAAGTTTTCGTGGCCCGCGTAAGGGTTCGGGGATGGCTTACGCGGCCCGCCCGAATCCCAAAAATTCCATTTTTAATTAATTTTAAATATATAAAAGGTATTCGGGTCCCGTTTTCACGTATGGGGGGTATTTTAAGACATATTGAGATATTTTAAATATTTTTTAGGGTGTCGGAAAATTTATGAGGGTGTCGGTTTTCTTTAGGGTTGTTATATATGTAACACCCCGGCCGGTGTCGGAAAAGCCAAAGGTGTCACGAAACTTGATAGAATGCATTTGAGCACATGGAGATTTAATTAAGTTGAAATATGATTAAGGTTCAATTAAATAGATTGCATTCAAATCCAAAAGAAATTCTTGAATATAAACAAAATACAACATAACAATTACAATTGCTTTCGGATTTAGTCTAAGGCATAAGTCTTGAATCAATCCTATATGAAATATTCTTGCAAATCATAGCATCATACATCGTCACCTGAAACATATGTTAGGAGTAAAAGGATCAACAAAGGTTGAGTGAATTCATAGGTTTTGTTTTACAAAAATTGTTAATGTGATATAGATAAAGTTTCAACAAAAGTGGTTGTCGATATGTCTTTATAGCAAAAGAGTAATACATGTAGTTACTTAATGGTACATTCAAGCCTGCGTTATGACGTAACACGGGTCTATCATCTCACTTCTAAGCAAAACAACAACTGCAACAAAATGAGAAGTGAGACGGGTCTCGCTTCTAAGCAACAAAATGAGAAGTGAGATGGGGCGTCAATCCTATAGCGCTATAATATAACCGTTGGGCTTTTGCAAGTTAATGAACGTAAACTTCTTAAAGCAACAACAACAAGTATTAAGCAAATGCAAGAACAATCGGGGGAAACCACAAATAGCAAATAGTTTGTATCACATTGTAACATATGTATCATCCCAAAAATAATGTAAAAAGGGACTATGAACTCACCTTAAGTGCGGTAGGCCAACAAGTAAGTTTAATGTGAGGGTTTGTGGGAACAAGATCCAACGTCACTCTAATAGATTGAACATGCAACAATATAGAATTTGTATCAATAATAGTGTTTAATTGTATGAACGGAAATCCTAAATCTATAGGATTCGGTTTGACTAAATGGTAACTAAGTGGTTTGGATAACTTAATTGAGGACTCGGAAAATGAATATGTTATAAAGGAATTAATTATCAAAAATATTTGTTTAACATAAATAATTAAATTGCAAAATTATGTAATTGATTTAATATAAACATTTGTGATAATACTAAAATATAATTAACTTGTATAATTAAATAACATAGTTAAATAAAATAATTATAACCAAAACATAGTACAAGTGGTATACTTAATTTATAAAAATTATAGATTAATTCAAATGGCCAATTATATATATAAATTGATAAATGATAAATATATAGTTTAAAAGAATTAATAAGATAATTATATAACTAATTATCAAAATAATCAAATTAGATCAGAATAATTAAAGATAATATTTTTAGTTGTTGAACTTGAATATTACTGATTTAAAATAATTATTATGTAAGTATATATTATGTATGGGAATATATATATATATATATATATATATATATATATATATATATATATATATAGTTTGTAAATTAAATCCTTGTAAGTTAAGTCCAAGAGTTAGATTGTTATGTTAATGTCCAAAATCACATATCAATACAAAGATGATCGGACGGTATGATTTACCATCACCTATCACCATGAGTATGATTGGATTGAAAGGAAAATAACAACATAATAATAGAGTTTGTAATTTAGTTAGCTTAACCAAATCACAAATCTTATCACAAGAATTATGGTAGACTCGGTTGGTTTAACCAAAACACTTGCCACCACAAGAACTATGATAGATTTGGATGGTTTTAATATTTGTAGTTATGTTAGTCATTAATAACAGATAGTTAAGAGGGTTTTCACACATCTAAACTCATGAGAATTAATCATACATAAGTGTCTTAAACATGGTTTTGATTAGAAGTATGGAGGATATAAGTTTCATGCATGTTAGTATGAATATAGATAAAGTATAAGATTAATCATAAAAGCAGAGAGTTTGGATCATGAAATGATGTTGTAATACCTTAGTTTGATAAGATAAACTGAGGGAAACAATCCTAGAGAAGATCCAAGCTTTGTTGAAGAAGATTTGATGAAGAAAAGATGAAGAAATGTGAGTATGAACACACTTTGGTTCTTGAGAAAATTATGCTTGTTCTTGAATTTCCAGAGATTTGAGGGTGATTTTGATGTTATAGAAGTGATTAGCAAGTGAAAATGGAGTCTATGGGTCTTGTATTTATAGATGGAGGTGGTAGGTGATTTGTGGAGATAATAAAAAAATAAATAGAAAAGATAAAATAAAAAAAATAATTATAATAAGAAGGGAGGTGGAAAAGGTGATTGGAGAAGAAAAGAGGTGGAAAAGGGGTATAATCTCCGTATGACACTATTCACGTTTTTTTTTATATTCTAGGGATTAAAACATGCACTTTTTATAAAAGGGACCTATGCTAAAACAATTTCTAAAAATTATTAAAAATCCTAATAAGTATATATAAGAATTAAGAATCAAGATATATCAGCTCCGAGACGGAGGATAAACTGGTTAAGACGTTACGGTTCTACACGAGAGACTCGAGTTCGAATCCCACATGCATCCGGTTCGAAGGGGTTTATCCCCTTTTTGAAATCTGATTTAAAAATTTACAATTTTGGTCCCTGTAGTTTATTAGTTTACAAAACAGTCCCCGAGGTTTCAAATGTTGTCACTTTTAGTCCCTGTAATAGTCAGTTAGTAAGGCTAACTGGGTTATTGTTTAAAAGAAGGAATCTTAATACATAAACTAACTCAGTTAGTGGAAATTAGTTAAATAAAGTTCTTAAAAGTGGCAGGTTTGGTCCCTAGACTTCAAGTTTGAGAAAAAGACGATTTAAACCCTGGACTTTTAAATAAAAAATATATATTAATTTTCTTATATAAAATAAGTTTTAAATAATGGCAGAAAGGACCCTAAACTTATAGTTTTCAAAAATTGCACTTTTAACCCTTTAACTTATAAAATCTAAAAAAGACGTTTTTAATACTCGAAATTTGTACTTTCAAATAGTGACGGTTTTAACCCTCGGACTTTTAAAGCAAGTTTCAAGGAATGACAAATAGGTCCCTCAACTTATACTTTCACATAATGACACGCTAGGCCCTTGTATTTAATGTAGCTTTATTTTTAAAACTCAATCAACTTTGCAAATACTAACGTGTTTAGGCCAGTAAGTCATATAAAGGCATGAAACAAGGCATGTATCAAACAAATTGCATTTCAATATACGGTAACTACTATTATGTGTATCAAACAAGTACATGTTTGAAAATCGAGGTGGTTACAATATAGTTTATAAAGATGAGACTGAGATTTGCTTTTCGAAGAAACCTGAATCTGACGATGATAGTGTACTTGAGATATCGAAGGCTGATTATGTTGAGAATGCATTCAAGGTACGTATGTATTTAGCATTAGCAGTAAAAGTTTTAATTACTTTAGCATTATATTAATTATTTCATTAATGTTGACCAGGACATATATGAGGATGAAGAAGTTGTGTCTGTAGGTGAAGGAAGAACCATTACTCAGGTACTTACTAAATTATTAAAATTATTTATATTTATTTTTAATCTAACACATATAAGAATTTAATGTTTTTACAACTATTAGTAATGCTGTTTACTGATGTTACATTTATCCAATAATGTATTATTTAGAAGAAGTTACCAACCAATGCCGAATGCACGTCGAAGAGACGCATGTCTTCACGATTGAATAAAATACAAGATGTAAGTTTACCATCTTAAAGATTGTTATATTACTGAGAGGAATGAGACGGTCAAGAATAGGACTAAGGGAAATGCTGACTTAGCTGTCGACACAAGTGATCATATTGGATGTTCTTCATCTGCTCACCAAATTAAGGTATCTATACTCGCCAGTTAATTAGTATATCTTATATAAATTGTTTTTTTTTTGTGCGTATATTCAACATTCCTTTAATTTACATGTATATGTTTACTTTTTCATCAATGGGAAGAGAGCCGCCAACGTTCAGAAAAAGCTTAACTGTAGAAATAAGATTACGAAGACTGCAAAAATACATTCTAGCCATCTTCTCAACCCTGAGTTCTTTCATTTTGATCACAAATGAGACTATAGGCTGGTATACCATTTTTTTATAACAAACTAATGATTTATGTTTATTTGTCTGACTATTTTTTTTTTTTACACAATACATGTAGCGTCTTCCTGTTGAAGTTGCCAGACGAGCAGGTCTTTCTGTTGATCTTCATCCTTTGAAAGTTCAAAACATGGTTGGAGTTGTGGAGGTTTATGATGTTAATTCGGAGTTAAATGAATTGAAGCCACATTATGCGTTGGACGGTTGGCGAAAGTTTATGACTGAGAATAATTTGAGGTTTGGTGATATGTTGCATTTCACATATGTGTCTTCGCAACAGAAGATCGTATTAAATCAAGTTGCCTCACTTTAACAACGACATTTAAGTATGTTCTGATATCAGATATTATAACTATGAATTTTTTTATGGTGATGTTGTATGTTTTTTTTTAAATTATTAACTTGATGTTTTGTTGCTACGTATAGCTAACATGATAAAACACTATTATTAGCTCTTTATGTTTTATATATAGATGATATCATGCTTCTTTTTGCTAATAGTAACTGCAATTAGTAGAAACTTGGTTTATTAATCGCAAATGTGACATTCTTCTGCATTTATGGGTTTATGAATTTAGAATAATGGATGGATATGTATGACTGTATTTGGCATGATGATGTTGTGTTTCATGTTGTAAAAACCAGGGAATTGTCAGATAATATATTTCTTTGCCCGATTAGATTATGTGTTAAATTATAGTTCTTTAAGTCATTGTTTCGTTTTCTTGAATTTTATGTAATTTTGTAAAGAAGTACAATAACAAACAGTGATTTGAACCCATATTTTCCTTTTGGTCAATAGTTAA